>JAESVK010001325.1:2961186-2997484 GCA_017140935.1 Hamamelis virginiana | reverse complement strand
TAAATTCGGTCTTATTACACATAGATTTATGTTATGTGGCAAACCCAATCACAATAAAGTAAAATGCAAGCATGAAACCAATAGATAATTGTAGGATATATATTTTGAAAAACTGACCATTGGATTATATTTTGTATGAATGTCATGCATGCCAAAGATTATGGTAATCCAATATAAACATCTCAAAATATAGGGCGAAAAAGTTGTGACCGTTGAAAACTGTCACAGTTTTTCTCAACGACATTTTAGAGAAACCGACCACTAGATCACTATAATTTTTGGCATTTATGACATACATATGTATAGTAACTAATCCAACGATCAATTTTTCGAAACATATATCCCACAATTATCTACGAGTTTCATGCTTACCTAAACTTATATAAGTATATGCTGACTTGATAATTTATGAATACACTTATTCAAAAAAAAAAAAATTGCCTTAGGATGCTACCCCTGAACTCCCACAAAAAAATTATTAGGTAATTTATCAAAATTTTTCTGCCACATTTCAAACTTAACAATCTTCCATCTCTAGAAAGATCTACTATACAGCTTTTTTAAGTCTAATAATAAAAGAAAGACGGCTAATAACATTCTAATCTATAAGATTAGTTCAATTTATATTCATTAAAAATTAAAAATGCGTAGAATTGTAATATGAATAACAAACTAATAAATAATTAAAAGATTGTCTCTCCATAGTAAAATCTTGGTTCTATCTTTATGTATGAGAGAATCATCTAATCTAATAGTGAATTTCTCAATCAACAACTCCCATTTTAGATTTTTCAAAAAGTGTATAAAATAAAAATAAGGGGTCTTTCAACTTGATCCATATACATACACGCACACATACAGAGTTCAGTATTTGCTGACTTAGCCAAAATCAACAAACATTCAAATGATCGTTAAATCACTTAAGGCCCCGTTTGGATGGTCGGAATAAGAGGTCGGAATGGGAATGAATTCCAATGCATTCCATTTCAGCATGTTTGGTTTAATTTAATGAGTTGGAATGGAATTGGAAAGCCAGAATGTGCTGGGTTTTGAATTCCGGTTAGAAGCAGCATCTAATTTCCCATGAGGGGACGGTATTGTGATTCCTACCCATGGCTAGAATGAAAAGATTTAAATAAATAAATAAAAAAAAAACGATAAAAGGCAAAAAACCAAAGGAAAAAACACGAAAAAATACACTCATCTCCTTTCTCTCTTCTCAAATCTCAACCCCTCTATTTCTTTCCTACAACGATGAAGGCAAACTCTCATCTCTCTTCTCCCTCAAACTTTCTTGACTTCAAGTGAGGCAACATTGAAGGAATTTTAATCCTTTTTCATCGCCGGCAAGAGTTACGTCTTCAGATCCATTTACCAAGAGTCATGATCTTACTGCCGACGTGGATGAGAATGATCGAGGTCCTCGATGACGAGGATGTTGCCTTTCGCCCCGCCTATTAAGATTCTGACGCGATGTAAATGTTGGCTAGGGCTTTGTGATTTTCATTATGATTAAGATTCCAATTGGATTGGCTTTGTACATCGATGAATCACTGCGTGTTTGCAAAAATATAGGTTAAATAACTTGCTTTCTTATAGATTTTATCTACCTTGAAGGTGTCTCCTTTTTGTCATTTTTAAAATACTTGTGCTTTGTTTGGCTACTGAGAAAACTTGGGAAAAGAAAAAAAAATTATGCTTTTGAATTTTAGATTTTTCCAGTGTTTAGCACCAGAGAAAACAAATATAATCACAAACTTTTGCTTGTAATTGTGCTAATTATCATCTTAGATTTTTCCAGATTTTATTTTTTCAGATTTTTCTGATCACGTATAATCCAGATTTTATTTTTCAAAGGTTTCGTTGTTTTCCAATCACCGTAGATATTTTCATATTTTATTTTTCCAGATTTTAAAATTAGGAAACTACTAAAAATTTAATTTCATTCTTTGCATTACCAAACACAAGAAATGGAATGCACAATCATTCCAACCCTATCGAAACACTGAAATCGGAATGAAAATTTCATTCAATTCCAAGCTAACTTGGGAATAGAATTTGATTCCATTCTACCCTCTTTGATTCGGATAATCCAAACAGGGTGATTTAGATTATCATTCAAATGGCTGAGATCTGATGGCCATTTGGGTGTTTCTTGATTTAGCCAAAATTAGCATTTGCTGATTTGATCATATATATATATATATATATATATATATATATAAGAGATCCTGTCTGGACGACCATACACTTGTTATCATAAGGACGTCCCTTATGGAAGCCATATGAATGATATTTTGAAAAATCAACCGTTGGATTTGATAATCTTCTTATGAATGTCATGTCTGTCAAAAATCACAGTGATCCGATAATTGATTTTCAAAATACAATTCGTGAAACGCTTTGACAGTATTTACTATCGGATGCTGTCAAAGTTGGTTAGATGTTTGCATTTTGAAAACCAACCGTTGGATCACTGTGATTTTTGGCAGACATGACATACATATAAATATTATCTAATTTAACGGTCGATTTTTTAAAAATACATCTCTTAGAGTGTCCTTACGATAAGAGCGTAAGAATGTCCTTATAAGATTGAAAAAACATACCAATTCATAGAAGAGAAGAAAAGTGTACATATAGAAAATTAAAAGCTAATTAATAGAATATTATATATAAATGTTATGTCCGCCAAAAATCACTGTGATCTAACTTTCGATTTAAAAAAAAAAAATATTTCAAGATTGTGACATTTCAAATAATGAATAGAGCACAAATTTTGCAGTAAGTTTTTTTTAAAAAAACAAAAATCGACCTTTGGATCACGGTAATTTTTGACAGACATGCTATTCATAAAATGAATATTTTATTAAACGGTTGATTTTTCAAACTAACTGTGTTTTGCCACCGACTTTACGAAAGTGTAGAATATCAAAATAGAGAAAATTATCCAGACCCCCTTAGATATTGAATTCTATACCAGTAGGCCCAGAACACTATAATGTTTACCCATAACCCCCTCCAGGATTTTTTAAAGTCAACTTTAATTATTTAATGATAGATTTACCTTTTTATTGTTTTTATGGAGAGTTTTATTACCTTTTAAATAGTGTAACTGTTTTTCTGACATTATGGTAAGTTTTTGAGATTTAATTCAATTCAAATTTTGATTTTTAATTGTGATATATCTGTTTATTGCTTTAAACAAATAAGTAAATTTACCTATTTATATAAACTAGAAATAAATAAATGTATTTGGAAGTAAGTAAATTTACCTATATTTATTAACTAGAAATAAGTAATCTTATTTGGAAATAAGTAAATTTACTTATTTATATGTCTTTAAACAAATAAGTAAATTTACCTATATATAAACTAAAAATAAATAAACGTATTTGGAAATAAATAAATTTACCTATATATATTAACTCGAAATAAGTTATTTCGAAATAATTAAATTTACCTATTTATATGTATTTAAATAAATAAGTAAATTTACCTATAAATATAATCTAGAAAGAATAGTAATTTTATTTCACTTTTCTCTTTCACAGGGTGTGATTTTCCTCTATTTCTCCACTTTTTTTATACTTTTTGTGAAATATGTTTTAGTTCTTATTTACATTATCATTTTTTGACTTTTTGATAGCAGACCCACACATTGCAAATATGAATTTATATGTCTTTAAACAAATAAGTAAATTTACCTATTTATATAAACTAGAAATAAATAGACGTATTTGGAAGTAAGTAAATTACCTATATTTATTAACTAGAAATAAATAAACTAATTTGGAAATAAGTAAATTTACCTATATATATATATATATAAACTAAAAATAAATAAACGTATTTGGAAATAAGTAAATTTACCTATATATATTAACTCGAAATAAGTAAACTTATTTGGAAATAATTAAATTTACCTATTTATATGTATTTAAATAAATAAGTAAATTTACATATAAGTATAATCTAGAAAGAATAATAATTTTACTTATTTGGCATGTTGCAATGTGCTTCTTTCACTGGAGTATTTCATCGAACATCTTAGGTGCTATTTTAGGGATATGGATGATTAGTATCTGCAAGGTAAGCACATAAAACAAGTCAGTGGCGTTTATTCATTTGGGTCCCAAACAACAATAGTCTACTAATGCTCAACTGCTCGTGATTAAGTTGGGAACTGGGATTTGGTGGGGTTTCAAGGCAGTGAAGTAAATGGAACCGTCCATTTTGACACGTTTATTTTAGGAGATTTATCGTCTGCTGCATTTTTTTCCCGTCCCGAGGATTTCTCACTGACTCTTCCACTCTCCGTCAAGGTCGGAGACCACTTATTGATGCTGTAGAAATATGCTTCTGCACAACTCTCGTAACAAGGATATGATCCATTCTCTACTATCTAGAAATTCGGCTGGAGCTCATTCTAACCATATTCGACACAAACTGAAAATGGTAAAAAAATTGAATTTTTAGTAATTAATTGAGGGGTATATATGTCAGATCATATTAGATAGGTAAATATTAAATTTTGACTTTTTGGGAAGGAATTTTGGATCTACTACCACTACACTTGGGGATTTTGGGTTATATCCCTGTATTAAAATGGAGGTTTTTTTTGGGTTAGGGGCAAAAATAAATTTTGGCATGATATATGTGAGTGGGGGAAGTGCCCGCGGTTATATGAGAAGTGCGGAGATCATCAGCCTTGAAAAAAAAACATATAGAAATTGACAAATTGTGCAATCCGTTAACAAACTGTCCTTTTAACAAGCCAAGACTTACGGAGCCGTTGGTCTTGTACAGACCGAACCATTCTTTCGCCTTCTACTCGAAAAAGAAAGAAAGAAAGAAAGGCCAAGACTCTACTGAGTAACGCTCATATTTGAGCACTGAATCTGGGTATTGAGGTGTTTGTGTGTGGAAAAATGGAAGAAGAAGAAGGGATTGAAGAGAGTATTAGTGTTAGATTGGTGGGTAGTGATGGGGACTCCAAGTGGGTTGATGGTAGTGAAGTGAACTCAGAGCCGCCTCCATGTTCATTGTTTGATGAGGACCAGAGCAGAGATGGGAACGAGTCTATGTTGAGGAGGCTCGTGAAGAAGTCCAGAAGAGTTGATTCTTTTGATGCTGAAGCCATGGAGATTGCTGGGTCTCAAGCCATCATTCCAAGGTAATAATCGTATCTAGCTTTACAATATTTCATATTTTGTGGTGTGGGATTTATAATTGTGATGAACCATAATCCATTTGTTTGAATATTTTTGCATCCTCAATTTGCTTGAATATTTTTGTTGTTTTGGTTGCTGAGAAAAGGCAAGAAAATAAAATAAAATAATTCGGAGTACATAATTTACTATATAATACATATACATATATATTTGCACTGTGTCTGGTTTTAGAGGAACTGAAAAGACTTACTAGGCTACACTTAGTGCAATTAACTAGCTTGGACAGGCTGGACCTTTCCCTTACTAGAAAACAAAATGAAGAAAAAGAGATATTCCCAAATTTCCGTTCTTTCTCTTTTTCACAGTTTTGTTGGCAACCAGAAGAACTAAGTGTAACATGGGTGTTCTTTCAATGTCATTTTAGAGTTATGGATTCTGTCAAATTAGGGCTCACCGGCTAAGTACAATCTGGGGCTTGGCACCAAAGTTGATGCATGAAAAGGAACATGGAGTTATTGAAGTAATATTAGCCGTCTCTTAGCTGCATCTTTCCATTGTCTAAGTGGGTATTGTGGGATTTATTCTATTTTTAGTGCTGGCACGGAGATTTAATTATTTCGTGGACATTTGAGAGAGTTTAGTACACAGTAGTGTTGGCGAGAGCCGTCTATGCTGTCTAACCAAGACCAGCTTAAGGGTTTAACGGCTATTTATCATGGGCTACTAATTCATGCTATGTTTCATTGATCTTTTATGGGAAGCATCAGTTTAATAAACCTTTTAAAGCAGGTATAACTAGCATTCAAAAAGCAATTTGAGAACATGAGTTGTGGAAGATTTATATATTTGTATGTGATTAAATTCTGTAGGACTAACTGAGTAAAAGATAAGAACACTGAACACCCTCCTAATGTCACATCCAAGGTAATCTGGTTGTTCTTTGATGTTATTGTAGAGTTTTGGATTCTGTCAAATTGGGGCTCTGCCCAATCTGGGGTTTGGCAATCATACTTGACATGTGAAAAGGAAAATAGAGTAATTGAAGAAATATTATGTTTTCAAAATATATAGATTAAACCAAAAATAGTTTTCTTGATCCTGTCTTGAAAGGATTCATAATGTCAGTAATATGTTCCATTCTATGCTCACTAAACTTTATTATTTCAATTAATCAGGATCTTTCCGGTTGGCACACTATTGCATTGGTGTTCCAAACACTCGGTGTGGTATATGGTGACATGGGTACGAGCCCTTTATATGTCTTCGTTGATATGTTCAGCAAGGTGCCCATCAAGTCAGATGTTGATGTCTTGGGTGCATTATCACTAGTCATGTATACAATTGCTCTTTTTCCTTTTGCAAAATATGTTTTTATAGTGCTCAAAGCTAATGATAATGGGGAAGGTAAGGATTTTCTTATCTGAGTTTCACTCTCTTTCATTTGCTTTATGTGCTAGCCATCTGGTAGATCATATATTTGTTAACAAAGTAATAATTCCAATTGCAGGAGGAACATTTGCACTGTATTCACTGATTTGTAGGTATGCACAAGTTAATCTGCTGCCAAATCGTCAGCCGGCTGATGAAAAGATCTCCAGTTTTAGGCTCAAACTGCCCACTCCAGAGTTGGAAAGAGCTCTGAATATAAAAGATCCTTGGAAAGGGGATCCTCCTCGAAAACCCTTCTCTTGCTCTTGGTTTTGATGGGAACTTCCATGATAATAGGGGATGGTATTCTAACCCCTGCAATGTCTGGTATGTAACTGCTGATATATTTTGCTTGCTGAATAATTGGTGTCGTGAAGAGCATTTCCATACTTGCTGTTGTAAAAAAACAGTTAAGTGCTAGCAGCTACCCTGAGCCAAATAATAAATTCTTGGTTTTGGCTGAACCCGGATCAGAAAGTTTTACACCAACTGTATAATTTGATTCGGACTCGTGTGTGTGTGTGTGTGTGACATAGTAACTTTTGTTTGTAATTGAGTCTCCAAGGCTGCTTTGAAGTAATCTATTTTTATCTTTTTAAGTAAAGGCGAGCTCTTAATTTTTTTTTTTGTTTTTTTTGTTTTGAAAGGTCTTGGATGGTTGATTGAGGTTTTTGGCTTCAGTCCATAAATTTCATTTCCTGACATTTCCACCCTCAGATTTCGTCGGCAACCAGCCTCTACTCTCAAGGAATTTCATGTAATCTCTATGCACACGTGTGTGTTTATATGTTGATCTCTTTTGTTTTTGAATTCTCTGAATATCAGGAGACTTCATTGAATGTATCACAGGAGGAACAGAGGCCACTTGGATGCTTTGATCCTTAGTGATATACTGATATCAATAGAATGTTGCAGCACATTAACTAAAATAAATTCAGTTGATATATATTTGGATATTTCTTATTTATTCTTAATTATATATATATATATTATATTTATAGAGTATGATTCTGGCTTAACATGTGTTTCTAAGACTGGCCCAAGCTTTTAAGCTTAGGGTGGAGGTCAGTGCACTTCAGGCTGGGTTCGGGCTAGCAAAGTGCCATCTTGTTCATGATGCAATGGCCCATGGCCCCCCTAGTGGTTATACATGCATCATTGTGTTTATGTTCCTCATATATATACTTACCCCTTTATATCAGTAGTATACTTCAATAGTTGTAAGGTATCAAGATTCAAGAATTTGAAGATAAATGGATGCACATGGGTTTGTTTGGTTGATATCTCTGGTTTCCTTCTTAATAAAGTTCTATCCTAAAAGTTATTTTCATTTGGCTTGGTTGTTTTTTTCATGGGTAAATTTTTTTTGCACCTTCTGAAGGTGCAAAAGCTCATGTTTAAAGGGTGCTAAGCTACTTATGTGGAAACATTGTCATTGTTGTCTTCATTGTCCTTGTAAATGCCTTTACTCTTTAGTACCACTTGCCTGGAATTACCTTAATGTTTCATTATTAATATTTTTTGGTGCAGTCATGTCTGCTGTGAGTGGTCTGCAAGGTGAAATACCAGGATTTGGTACAAGTAGGTAGACTCCTTTTCTCCAGACTCATTTAAGAGTTTCCTTTTGATTGCCAAGATTCCATCCACACTTGTTATAAGATTCCAACTTTTTGTTTCCTTTTCTACACAATCTCAACAATTAAACAGAGCACCCAGAATTCATTTCATTTATTTCATCTAAATAGGAAATAAGGAGTTGTGTTTGGGTGTTCTGTTAAGTATGCACCATATCATAAAAGAAAATTAAAAAATGAAAACAGTGAGAAGTATTTAATTGAGGCAACTTCTGGGCCATGAACTATTAATTGTTTTACTCTAACTAATCTGAAGGGATGTGAGCAACAATCAATAATGGCATTTTGAGCAAGACACTGATGTTATTTGATTGATTTGGTTTACAGATGCTGTGGTTATCGTCTCAATCTTAATCCTTGTGGGGTTATTTATCATACAGAGGTTTGGGACTAGTAAAGTGGGTGTCACATTCGCTCCTGCACTTCCTTTGTGGTTTTTTTGTCTGGGATCTATTGGTATCTACAACCTATATAAGTATGATCTTACCGTCGTAAGGGTATTGAATCCAGTTTACATCTATTTTTTCTTCGAGAAGAATAGCAGAAAGCCATGGTCAGCTCTGGGTGGTTGTGTCTTGTCCATTACAGGTATGTTTCACCTTGTGCAGGTACAATCTGGATTTGATATGCATTATTGTTATATCTGGATTTGACTTTGTCAAGGGGAAAAGCTTGAATTGTGCTACATGAATCGCAACAAAAACAAATGAAACATAACCCTTCTTTCTATATTGCAATAACATTAATAGAAAGTACTAACTGAAACAAATCTGCATCTTTATGTCAAAAGGATTATCTCCAAAAATGACTGCAGCTAGTTGAAAGATTCAATTTTGCCAGCAAGAGTCTGCCTTTATTGCATACTCATAGGAGCGCACAGCCTATTTTAATTCATGTTTCGTAAACTTGATTGCAGGAGCTGAAGCAATGTTTGCTGATCTAGGCCATTTTACTGTACAGTCCATACAGGTCTTTTTCTCCAGTACCTCAACCTTTTCTTCTTTTGACTTGGCTTGAAAAATGATTGTTATGGATTTGCACTGCTAGAGGTTCTTATATTTAATGTGTACCATACAGATCGCCTTCACTTTTGTGGTGTTTCCCTGCCTTCTCTTGGCTTACATGGGCCAAGCGGCATATCTAATAAAATACCCTGATTCAACAGCGAGGGTATTCTATGCTTCTGTTCCAGGTGACTCTGCTTGCCAAAACTACTTGTTCACAAATCAGAGAATGTAAGGAAATGTGTTTATATTGACTGCATTCAGTTTTGAGTTTTGTGAACATACAGATGGTTTTTTCTGGCCAGTCTTTGCGATAGCCACTCTTGCTGCCATGATAGGCAGTCAAGCCATGATATCAGCTACATTTTCATGCATCAAGCAATCCATGGCCCTTGGATGCTTCCCAAGGCTGAAAATAGTTCACACCTCAAGGAAGCTAATGCGCCAGATTTACATTCCTGTCATCAATTGGTTTCTAATGATCACGTGCATTGTTGTGGTTGCGACCTTCTGAAGCACCACAGACATAGCCAACGCATACGGTGGATATCTTTGCTAAAGTTTTTCATGATTTTATAAAAGTTCCAAACAATAATTCGAATTTTTACTCAATGTACACAACCAGTTATGCAAAATCTGGAAATCCTTGGAAGTTACATAATGGCAGAATTTACATTTTCTATTTCCCTAACATGCAATGTTCATCCACAAGTTTATTTCATTTTTATATTTAAGTTTCTTACTGTTCTGATTTTTTTAATACTTCTAGCGCCTTGACTTTTCTACTGTACATATCATATTACTGACTGAATTTTGGATTGTTGCTGGTGACCAAGTCCCATATTTGTCACTGTGCCATTGTTTCATTTACATTTAAATTCCAATAATGGTCATTCTTACTAATGTATATTCAAATTGTTTTCGCAGGCATAGCCGAAGTTGGTGTCATGATGGTGAGCACTGCCTTGGTCACGCTTGTAATGCTTCTAATCTGGCAGATTAACTTGTTTCTGGCTCTGTGTTTCCCACTAGTATTCGGAACAGTAGAGCTCATCTATTTGTCTGCAGATCTAACAAAAATCGAAGAGGGTGGTTGGCTTCCCCTTGTTTTTGCAACCTGATTTCTGTGTGTAATGTACACTTGGAACTATGGGCGTGTGTTGAAGTACCAGAGTGAGATGAGAGGGAAGATTTCCACGGACTTCTTGCTTCGTCTTGGCTCTACTTTGGGAACGGTCAGAGTCCCTGGAATCGGGTTACTATACAATGAGCTGGTCCAAGGCATTCCCTCCATATTTGGGCAGTTCCTAGAGAGCCTGCCGGCTATACACTCTACCATAATGTTTGTTTGTATCAAGTATGTTCTGGTCCCAGTTGTACCACAAGAGGAAAGGTTTCTGTTTCAAAGGGTTTGCCCAAAAGACTACCATTTATTCCTTTGTGTTGCTCGATATGGCTACAAGGATATTCTTAAGGAAGAGCACCAATCGTTTGAGCGTCTTTTGGTCAAAAGCCTTGAAAAGTTATTGAGAAGGGAGGCTCGAGATCTTGCCTTGGAAAACCATTTGAATGAGGTTGGTTTTGATAGTACTGTTTCAGTGAGGCCAAGAGAGTCTAGAGTCGCGGGTGGTGATGTGATCGGGGAGCTTAGGACTCCATTGATGCATGATCAGAGATTGGAAGACACTGGAACTTCTACATTGCCATCCCGCAGTAAGATATCAATCGATGAAGACCCGAGCCTGAAGTATGAGTTTTCGGCTCTTAGAAAAGCCATGGAGTCAGGATTTGCTTTTTTGCTAGCACACGAGGGCGTGCGGGCAAAGAAGGATTCCTGGTTCTTCAAGAAGCTGATTATAAACTATTTTTATGAATTCATGAGGAGGAATTGCAGAGCAGGTGCTGCAAATATGAGTCTTCCTCACATGAATGTTATGCAAGTTGAGATGACATATATGGTTTGATCCTTTTAGTATATCTCCCACCAGTGTGTGAAGTAACTCTTTACAGCCACTAGCTTGCTTTATTGTGTCCGCTGTGTGGGCTTTGGTTCTGGCCCAATCTCCGACTGGCCCGACATTGGATTTGTATCTAGCAGGCTGGACCTGCCCCTGAAATTGATAGATAAGATAGGGTCCAGCCCATATAAAGATTATTTATTTAAATAATGTAATTGAGTGTTGCCATTCTCACTGCTATTTATTTTTTTTTATCATTTGAGGTGACAGTTGACATAAAAAATACGATGCTCGTGATGGCTAACATTGTAAAATTATGTCAGAACAATTAGTTGGAATGAATGATAGACCATATTAGTCGACATATTAAGTAGTAAGGAAAAAATTAAGAAAATGGTGGTGAGACTGCCATTTTTCTTAATTATGAGGATATTATATATGAGTCATGATCCTTTGACACATAGTTTTTATTCATTTGATATGCGGTTTGCAAAATCAAGCGTGTAATAAGTATTTTGAAAAACCAACCGTTGGATCTGCTTATATACATTATGTATGTCAAAAATCACATTGATCCGACGGTTGGTTTTTCAAAAAACCAACTCTGACAGTTTCACATAATTTTTTATAGTTTATTTTAAAACTGTGATATATTTTTTTTAAAAGTAGCCGTTGGATCAATGTGATTCTTGATATATATGATGCATATAAGTAGAATATATAATCCAACGGTAGGTTTCTTAAAATACCTATTCTACATTGGATTTTGCAAAGCGCGTGTCAAATTAAGAGTAAAACTATGTGTCAAGGGATCCTGACCCATTATATATTTGACAAGTTTATAATACACAGCTTGACACAAGCTTAGATACAATCTTAACAACTTTTGTGAGGTTGTATTTTACAAAACAATGGAACATTCTTTTTCACATACATCATGTACGTTAAATATCATATTATTCAAATATTGATAGTCATTCAATTCATAAACTCACATTTATCATTTATAAAAAAAGTCACATTTATGAATGAAGTAACTCTTAATCTATGGTTGATTTGATATTTAACAAACATGATATATACAATAGGAACGTGTAATTACACGGTGAGTTTTATGAAATATAATTCTCACAAAAAATTATTAACATTAGAAAACCTACTATGTTTCATTATGGACTCATAATTTTATCAAGTAGACTGCTGATCAACCATCAATCCAAAATTTTATTTTGATTCATATAAAAAATACAAAAATGATGGCACTTCAAAATAGCACATATAGTACTTTTCTCTTGGTTTCATTGGGAAGATCATTAAGACTTAGGAATCCTCTTCTTTTCCTTAAACTTCCAATCTCAATGAAGATAATTTTCAATCAAAAATCTCTCATTTAATTACCTAGCTACAAGCATTACTGGCACACTAGTTAGCTTAATAGTACTTTTATGTCTAATAAGAAATGCTACATGTACTAAATTTTGGACCAAAATTTTTAAAGCAAATGACGCAGTGGCATAATAGTTTATTTGCTTCTGTATATTAAAAAATACATTTAAATAGAGGAACCATCTTGATACCACATCATTTGATTTTAAAAATTTGATCCAAAATTTCATTCATTTAGCTTTACTCTAAAAAAATATATTTCTCATATTACTCTAAAAAAATTAAACTATAAGAAGGAATCTAGTGTGAATATAAGGGGTTGTTTGGCAAACTTAAAAATCTGGTCAGCTGAGGATATGTCTGTTTGATTTTTATTTAGTACTGTTTAGTAAATGAATTTTTTCTACAAATCAGTTCAATTCTGTCCAGAAAATAAGACATAAATACAATTTTTTTCAAACCAACTAGAAGCTGATTTACATAAAAATCATATAACAGAAAGAGATCAGAACTGACCAGAATCAGTTTTTGAAGTTCCCAAACAAACCCTAATGGAATAAGATTGATCCAATTCATAGAATAGAGATTTACGTCATTATTTAAAAAATGATTGGCGGATAGACAGGATCATGTGTCCAATTTGGCCAATGAAGATAAAGGTTGTTTAAGAAAAATAATAAATGCTTATCCCTGCCCATAACATCCGGTTATTGTCTTTTTCCCATGAATGCTTTGTCCATGGAATCTGCAACGACAGATTTGCAGGTTCAATAAAAGTTTCTTTGAAAATAACAAAAAAGAGTAAAAATTGGGCAATCCTGAGAGATTGTCCATTTTGTAATAACGAGACACAAAAGAGGGGTTCTTGGCTACAAAAAAAAAAGGTTCTGACAACTGGGTGTTGAGGGTTTTGTGAGTGGAAACATGGAAGAAGAAGAAGGGATTGAAGAGAATAGTAGTGTTAGATTGGTGGGTACTGAGAGGGAATCAAGGTGGGTTGATGGTAGTGAAGTTGACTCAGAGTCTCCTCCATGGTCATTGCTTGAAGATGACCTGGACCAGAGCAGAGATGGGTATGGGTCTGTGAGGAGGAGGCTCGTGAAGAAGCCCAGAAGAGCTGATTCTTTTGATGTTGAAGCCATGGAGATTGCTGGGTCTCATGACCATCATTCTAAGGTAATCATATAATCATCATCATCCTCATCATGATCACTTGTTTGCAATATTTCATATTAGTGAACTATGAACCATAATCCGTTTGTTTTGACTTTAGAGGAACGGAAAAGACTAACTGGGCTAAGCCATGTGTAATTACCTAGCTTGGACAAGTTGAACCTTTCCCTTCTTAAAAAAGCAAAATGCAGAAAAAGAGAAAAAAGAGATACTCCCAAATTTCGGTTCCTTATCTTTTTCACAGTTTTGTTGGCAACCAGAAGAACTAAGTGTAATCTTGTTGTTTTTTTCAATGTCATTGTAGAGTTCTGGATTCTGTTAAATTGGGGCTCAGCACAATTTGGGGTTTGGCAATCAAAGTTGATGTGTGAAAAGGAACATGGGAGTTATTGAAGTAATATTAACCGTCACTTAGCTTCATCTTTCCATTGTTTAAGTGGGTATTGTGAGATTTATTCTATTTTTAGTGCTGGATATAGATTTAGGTGGCGTTTGGCATAACTTCCGAAATGGAAGTGTTGGCCCAAAATCATTGGCGGATCCAGTGTATGACCAGGGTGGGCACGTGCCCACCCTCAAATTTAAAAAAAAAAAATATTAGGTATATATAAACTCAAAAAATATAGATTTGCTATAGGGGGGTGAATAGAGTATTGGCAATTTAAAAACTGATTTAAAAATGGGATAGAGGATTTTTGAAAATTCAAACTTTTGATAACTAGATTGCATGATTAAATCTCAACTCAACAAAATATAAAGCAAGTAAATAAATTTAAATGCAAGAGATAGAGTAGAGAGATTCAAACACAAGGATTTTAACGTGGTTGGGTCTTTGCCTACATCCACGCCTCTAGATCTCCGTCAAGAGGGTTAATCCACTATCACTCCTTCAAAGTGGAGAAACATTTACAGTCTTCTTTACAAGGTGGAAGACACTCACCCACAATCTTCTTTAAAGGTGGAAGATTCTCACCCACAAGAGTTTCACAAACCCTTAAATCTCACAATAAATACAAGTAAAGATAGAGCAATACAATAAATGCTTCAACAAGCTAATTCATAATAAATACAAGCACAACTAATAGCTTCTCAAATGCTCAACAAAGATAGCTCAACCAGATTTTCACAAAGAAGCTTGAGAGATGAATGCTCACAATGAATGCTTTCAATAAATGATGAATAATAGATTAGTTAATCATAAATGAGAGCAAGAGCTCTATTTATAATGAACTAGGTCTGAAATGGCCGTTTGAGATTAATTGGAGTCGGATTGGTTGAGAGAAAAATTGCAGGTGCATTTTGCAGTTGCAGAGGAATTAGTCGACTAGGACAATAGGGTTAGTCGACTAGCAAGCAAATTTTCAAATGATTTTAACTTCCCGAGCACGGTTAGTCGACTAGGACTAAGGAGTTAGTCTACTAGCCCATGAAAATTTCTTTGAAACAAATTCTGGGTTTTCTTAGTCGACTGGGACAAAAGGTTTAGTCGACTAGAAGCTTAAAAACACATTTGAAAAGTTTTCTGGGATCGATTAGTCGACTAGAAAGGGGTCTTTAGTTGACTAGCAACTCTGCTTCACAAAACTTGGCTACTGACCTGTGTTTAGTCGATTGGGAACAAGGGTTAGTCGACTAGGACACAAGTTAGTCGACTAGGTCATAGGTTTAGTTGACTAGCTTAAGATTTCTCAAAACATGGCTTCTGATCAACACTTAGTCGACTAGGATACATAGTTTAGTCGACTAGAAAATTTTTAATGTCAATATTTCGAGTTTCTTAAGTCCAAATCAACTTATAACATATGAACAAATTAACTAAGTATTCTAAAACGTTTTTGGGCAAGTTGAAAACATTTTCCAAGTTATGTATGCTAATGCATCATGAGTTAAAAAGATTTTTTCTTTGAGCTATGCAATGTTAAACAATTGAGATACCTTACAAAAAGTTCCTAACACAAGGAGAACAACTTGGCTTCAAAAAGATCTTCATAAGCTTTGTCTTCAAGTTGATCTTCAAGGTTTGAACTTCGTGAGCTTTGAATGAAGGTTTGCGCATTGAATAGCTTGAGATATGTTGATGAGCTCCAACAAGTATAACTTCAAATCTATGGAGACACAATACTTAACCATTTGTTAGGAATAAAGTATGGTTTAGTTATCATCAAAATGTGGTCAAAGATCTTAGGGCTAATAGGAAGTCATTTTTGAAGAAGTAATTCCTGAGATGGACTTTCTAAAAAGTCATTTTAAAAAAAAAAAAAAAAAAAATGTTTGGCACATACAGATTCTAAAAGTCCTTTTGTGTCTAAAAGTGTGGAAGTCATTCTTCCTACAAACATGAGTTTTCAAAAGCAATTTTTTTTTACTTCTCCCAAATGGACTTCCCACAACTTGACTTCTTCTAAAAGTCCATTTGGAAGAATTTACCAAACATCTTTTTTTTTCTTTTTTTTTTTCAAAAATGACTTTTGAGGCTAGGAAGTCCATTTGGAGCCTCCCAAAAGCTACGCCAAATGCCTTCTTAATTGTTCATGGACGGTTGAGAGAGTTTAGTACATAGGAGTGTTGGCAAGAGTCGTCTATGTTTTCTAGCCTATCCCAGCTTACAGGTTTAACGGCTACTTATCATGGGCTACTAATTCATGCAATGTTTCATCAATCTTTTATGGGAAACATTAGTTTAATAAACCTTTTAAAGGAGGCATCACTAGCAATCAAAAAGCAATTTGAGAACATGAGTTGTGGAAGATTTATATATTTGTATGCGATTAAATTCTGTAGGACTAACTGAGTAAGGGATAGGAACACTAAACATCCTCCTAATGTCACATCCAAGGTAATCCTTCAATTCTTCATTGGACGCTTCTTATAGAATTGCTGTATCTCTTGTGTAGTCTTAAAGTATTCAAGGAATATGGAGTTAGAAGCAAAAGGAGTCCAAGTTGAATTATCCAAGAAATGAGTTCTGTTGATCTTCACTCAATAGACTTGTTTAGATCATAACAAAAAGGAAAGCCTAGAGTTGCTGTTTTCCTTCAAAAAAGAGGTAACGGAAACTTTTCCTGCTACTTTACATGGTTGCTTCTCCATGGATGTTATCAATTATCACAATTGTAATCCCTTGAGTCATGAGAGAGTGGAGCAGGAGGAACCCTTAAAAACAATTCTGCACAAGAAGAACCTAAAAATTGGGGTGAGGCACCTAACTCTGTGTTTGTTGAAGAAGAGTCTATAATCTTTTGAGGTAAAGAACTGTCCAAGTTAAATGCAAAAGGGTACCATTAACCGATTTATGATGTAAATATTATACAACCTAGCAAGATGAATTCTTTTTATTTTGGGTTATTGTTTGTGAGAGGTTAAGATTTATTTCTGCCCATCCGAAATTCTGTTAAATTATTGTTTTCATTGAACAGACCCTGAATGTATAATTATTTTGAAGAATTCACCAATATTGTAAGTGCTACCTCCATTTTTCCTGGGTTGATCGGTTTCACACATTTGCCTACTTTGTTTTGATGGAAGTGAAGCAAGCAGCCTTTTTTCTCTTGTAACATCGATAGAATCACTAAATTTAAGTACTTTCCTTTCAATAGTACATATCTAAGCCCTTGAAAAGTGGATGTCAAATAGGGTTCCCAACGGTCCTAAATTCAACAAGAAGGTGTTAATTAAGTGTGTGCACACATACACTGGATTCCTTCAAATATTAAGCCAAAAAAAACTTTTCATGATCCTGTGTTGAAATGATCCATATGTCAATCATATGTACCATTCTATATTCACTAAATTTTATTACTTCAATAAATCAGGATCTTTCCACTTGGAGCACTATTGCATTGGCGTTCCAAACACTCGGTGTGGTATATGGTGACTTGGGCACGAGCCCTTTATATGTCTTTGCTGATGTGTTCAGCAAGGTGCCCATTGAGTCAGATGTTGATGTCTTGGGCGCTTTATCACTAGTCATGTATACAATTGCTCTTCTTCCTTTAGCAAAATACATTTTTATAGTTCTCCAAGCAAATGATAATGGGGAAGGTAAGGATTTTCTGATCCGAGTTACATTCTCTTTCATCTGCTTTATGTGCTGGTTATCTGGTAGATCATATCTGTGTTGACAAAATAATAATTCCAAATTGCAGGTGGAACATTTGCACTGTATTCACTGATTTGCAGGTATGCAAAAGTTAATCTGCTGCCAAATCGTCAGCCGGCTGATGAACAAATCTCCAGTTTTAAGCTCAAACTTCCCACTCCAGAGTTGGAAAGGGCTTTGAATATAAAAGAAAACTTAGAAAGGCGATCCTCCTTGAAAACCCTTCTCTTGCTGTTGGTTTTGATGGGAACTTCCATGATAATAGGGGATGGTATTCTAACCCCTGCAATGTCTGGTATGTAGATGCTGATATATTTTTCTGGCTGAATAATTGGTCTGGTGAAGAACATTTTCATTATTTCCATTGTAAAAAATAATCAAATGTTAATAGCACCCTGAGCCAAACAATAAATTCTTGTCGGTGGTAGTCTGCAGCCATATTCAAGCACACCCCACCCTAAAAAAGGAATAGCCAGGGAATTTTTTTCTTAGTATCATCATGGTGTATCCACTATCGTTTTTCTTTGGAAGTAGATGGCTTTACTTTTTAGTACCACCTGCCTGGAATTACATTAATGTCTCATTATTTTTTTTTCCTGGTGCAGTCATGTCTGCTGTGAGCGGTCTGCAGGGTGAAATACCAGGATTTGGTACAAGTATGTAGACTCGTTCTTTTCTCCAGACTCATTTAAGAGTAACCTTTTACTGTTCATTTGATTGCCAAGATTCCATCCCCACTTGTTACAAGATTCCAACTTTTTGTTTCCTTTTCTACACAATCTCAGCAATTAAACAGAGCACCAAGAATTCATTTCATTTATTTTCCTTGGGGCAGTGTGCCTACAAGGGTGGCTGTTTGTCCTATCTATCGCTAGATGGTCAAGATACCCATTCCTTTCATTGGACCATGGACAATTCCTAAACAATAAATCAGCTGGACTATCTGATCCATCTAAATAATGATTGGTGTTTGGGTGTTCTATTAATTATGTTCCATATCATAAAAGAAAATTTAAAAATGATAATGGTGAGAACTATCTGATTGAGGAAACTTCTGGGCTATGAACTATTAATTGTTTTTCTATAACTGATTTGAAGAGATGTTAGCAACGATCAATAATGGCATTTTGAGCAAGACACTGATATTATTTGATTGATTTGGTTTACAGATGCTGTGGTTATCGTCTCAGTCTTAATCCTTGTCGGGTTGTTTAGCATACAGCAGTTTGGGACTAGTAAAGTGGGTTTCACATTTTCTCCTGCAATTGCTTTGTGGTTCTTTTGTCTGGGATCTGTTGGTATTTACAACCTAGCTAAGCACGATCTTAAAGTCCTAAAGGCGTTCAATCCAGCTTACATCTATTTTTATTTCAAGAAGAATAGCAGCAAGGCGTGGTCCTCTCTGGGTGGTTGTGTCTTATGCATTACAGGTATGTCTCACCTTGTGGAGGTACGCTGGCAACATTTACTGGATGCTTTTTCCTGCTCGCACATTTTCCCTTAGTTTCAAATGATTCTCACTTCTATACTAATTCCTACAGTGTCTAACTGCATTAGTTACAATCTGGTGGGTAGTCTATTTTAGTGGTCCATTGATACGCATTATTTTTATATGACTTTTATTAAAGGGGAAAGCTGAGTTGTGCTACATATGTCATTTTAATAACCTTGGAATCACAACAAAAACAATTGAAACACAATCCTACGATGTTGCAATAACATACTCATAGGAGCAGCCTATTTTTTATTGATGTATCTGAGTTTTTTCATTAGCACAGAAATGATTTGTTGTAAATGGTGCATTCAGTTCATGTTTTGTGGGACAATAGGTTGATGCACTCGTATAACAACTATGAGAATAAGCACAAATAAATCAGTAAAAGATGTCCAATGGGTGTAAATAAATTCAGAAATGGTAGACTACTTATTGAATTTGTTATTTTGGCATAAAAATGAAATTAGATATTGTTTTGCCCCCATTGTGATGATCTAACTTCAGAAATGGTAGACTGTAATTGAATTTGTTATTTTGGCGTAAAAATGAAATTAGATATTGTTTTGCCCCCATTGTGAAAGAAAGATCATCACATCAAGAGCTTCTGAGATAATCTGCAAGCCAATCAGTACCTTTATTGAAGTGGTTCTTCTCTTATATTCTTGACAGTTCTCACCCCTATCTTGTATCTTTTAAGGTACTGTGTTTTCATAAAACACAGAATCTTTATAGTTGGAATGCTGTTATTATTGTTAATTTGCTTGTCACAAAAGAAAGTTAGAATCTTTTGATATTTGAGTGTATTGACTTGATATGATAGCCTTAACTCAGCTTCAATATCAGAATGAGAAACAGTTTTTGTTTTTCCACTTTATAAGCTGTCTGATGAAACTATATAAATTGTCCATGTAATACCCATGACTTGGTCTTGATTGCAGGTTCTGAAGCAATGTTTGCTGATCTAGGCCATTTCACTGTACGGTCCATACAGGTATTTTTCTCCATTACCTCAACTTTATTTCTTGCTGGACTTGACTTGAAGAATAATTGTTATGGATTGGCATTACCAGAGGTTCTTATATTTAATCTGTACCATACAGATTGCCTTCAGTTGTGTGGTATTTCCCTGCCTTCTCTTGGCTTACATGGGCCAAGCGGCATATCTAATGAAATACCCTGATTCAGCAGAAAGGATATTTTATGATTCTGTCCCAGGTGACTGCTTGCCAAAACTATGACTGCTCATTTTCCCAGCATCATTCTAATGGTTCACAAATCAGAATGTAAGGAAATGTGTTTTTTGTAACTGGTTATTTGACACTTCCATTTTTTTACTTTTGTGAACATCCAGATGGTTTGTTCTGGCCAGTCTTTGTGATAGCTACTCTTGCTGCCATGATTGCCAGTCAAGCCATGATATCAGCTACATTTTCAATGGTCAAACAATCCATGGCCCTTGGATGCTTCCCAAGGTTGAAAATAATTCACACTTCAAGGAAGCTAATGGGTCAGATTTACATACCCGTCATCAATTGGTTTCTAATGATCATGTGCATTGTTGTGGTTGCTGCCTTCCGGAGCACTACAGACATAGCCAATGCATACGGTAGGTATCTTTGCTTCTGCATTCCGTAAATTTTTTCGGGATTTTATTAGACTTTCAAACAATATCCAAATTTTTACTCAATGTACACGACCAGTCATGCAAAATTCTGAAAATCCTTGGTAGTAATAGTTACAGTCTGTTAGAATTTACATTTTCTAATTTCCTTATCAGGAAATGCGATGCTTTTCTCCCACTCAAATTCATCCACAAAATTTTATTTCCATTTTTTTCAGATTATTGCTTTTCTGATTTTTTTTTTTTCCCAGTATGATTAGCTTCTGACTTTCCACTGTACATTTCATATTGCTGACTGAATTTTAGATTGTTGCTGGTGCCAAATAGTTCCCCAACTCTCATATTTGTCACAGAGCCATTGGGAAGGCCCTGTGACATTTAAATTCTCCACCACAACTAAGTGATTTGTTCCATTTACAGAAGAGAGATGACTGGCCTGACAGTTGTCAGCACAATTCATATAATGGTCATTCTTACTAATGCAAATTTAAAGTGTTTTTTCTGTTTTTTCAGGCATAGCCGAAGTTGGTGTCATGATGGTGAGCACTACCTTGGTCACACTCGTAATGCTTCTAATCTGGCAGACCAACTTGTTTCTGGCCCTGTGTTTCCCGCTAGTATTTGGAACCATAGAGGTCATGTATTTGTCTGCAGTTCTAACGAAGGTTAAAGAGGGTGGTTGGCTTCCACTTGTTTTTGCTACCTGCTTTCTCTGTGTGATGTATATTTGGAACTATGGGAGTGTGTTGAAGTACCGGAGTGAGGTCCGGGAGAAGATTTCTATGGACTTCATGCTTGAACTTGGCTCTACCCTGGGAACTGTCAGAGTCCCAGGAATCGGATTACTGTACAACGAACTGGTCCAAGGCATTCCCTCCATATTTGGGCAGTTCCTACTGAGCCTTCCGGCTATCCACTCTACCATAGTGTTTGTTTGTATAAAGTATGTCCCAGTCCCAATTGTCCCTCAAGAGGAAAGGTTTCTGTTTCGAAGGGTTTGCCCAAAAGACTACCATATGTTCCGTTGTGTTGCTCGATATGGTTACAAAGATATTCGGAAGGAAGATCACCATGCATTCGAGCAGCTTTTGGTCGAAAGCCTTGAGAAGTTCTTGAGAAGGGAGGCTCAAGATCTTGCCTTGGAAAGCCATTTGACTGAGTTGGATATTGATAGTATTTCAGTGAGGTCAAGAGATTCTGGAGTCACAGGTGGTGATATGATTGGAGATCTTAGGATTCCATTGATGCATGATCAAAGATTGGAAGATGCTGGCACTTCTACATCAGGAGAAGCTGCCTCAGCATTATTGCCACCTAGTATCATGTCATCAGATGAAGACCCAAGCTTGGAATATGAACTTTCAGCTCTAAAAGAAGCCATGGAGTCGGGATTTACTTATTTACTAGCACATGGGGGTGTGAGGGCGAAGAAAGATTCCTGGTTCCTCAAGAAACTGGTTATAAACTATTTCTATGCATTCATGAGGAGGAATTGTAGAGCAGGTGCTGCAAATATGAGTGTTCCTCACATGAATATCATGCAAGTTGGTATGACCTACATGGTTTGATTCTTTTGTTACCTCCTAGTAGTATCTCTCCATTTCATCAAAATTGGTCACTGTGACTCTTGTATTTTTAAAACCCTGTTAATGGGTATTATATTAGAAACAAGGAATGGTAGTGTAGTTGAATAAAATATTTGAAACAAAGCCCGATTCCAACTATTCTTTGCCTTCATGCCCTGTCTGTTGCCAACTTTCTGGCAAATCATACGTCACTGTTCAGCTCAAACCAAATCGCTACTTACGCTTATAAACATTGGCATTTCACAATGGGTTTGTTTTTAAGTGTATCTAATCTCTTGCTTGGCATTGATTAGGTAATATCTTGTTCGGATTCTATTGAATTTGGATTGGGGGCTTCATAAGAATGAGAGATTTCTATTTCCTCCACAATGTTCACATTCCTTCCTTTTCATATTCCCATGTGCTATCAACGAAACAAAAAGCAAGCACAATTTCGTGCTTGAGTGGCACATTGCATTGCGTTGGGGGTCCATTTTTGTACTCCGTACGAAATATGATGGTGAGAATCAAAAGGTGGCATTCTCAGTCGGATATCTGCAATGCGACTGGAGAGACATTTGATGTTCGTGTCATACACATCAGATGCTGTCGGTACTTCATGGCGGACAATGCAAGGCATCGCTAGCTTCCCCATTTAATCTTTTATTTTAATTTCAGTTAACGCATAATGATCGTTGAATTTTGTTTTATGTCTCAAATTTAATGCATATCGAGTGTTGGATCAAATCTTAAAAGTCTTTATACATGGGATCATATATATGTCAAATTTTATTTGAGATATATGCCAGATAGCAATCACTTCCTTGTCCTCTGGACGTATTCTATACACATATACTCACTACTTTAATTAAAGACAATATGATGTCTTTAACTAATTGTGAGATTTGTACTTTAAAGAGCTGATTGTTAAATTACATACCCTTCTCATGAATGTTATACATGCGAAAAATTGCATTCATCCCGTACTAGCATCTCAAAAATGTAAATTATGAAAAACTGTGACGGTTCATATGAAAAAAATTATAAATAATAATGAAAAAATTGTAAAAAACAATCATAGGTTTTTTTTTTTTTTTTTTTTTTTTTATAAAAAAAATCGATTATTGGATCAATGTGATTTTTTGCATCACCATACGTATAAGTGGAACGCCTAATCCAACGATCAGTTTGTCGAAATAGCAAATTGATCAAATGCAATAGAGAGGACCAAAAAGAGATTAAAAATGGAAGACAAATAGAATTATGCTACTAGGAATATCTTCTAGCTAGATGTCCTTCACATGCAGGTCTTACACGGCGGTCGGCGACTGGAGCTTTATAAGAAAGGAAGAAAATTTGAGTGGGAATTAGGAGGTGGTTGGTTACAGGAATAAAAGTTTATTAATATGCATGACCCACCAAATGAATGGTGAGTTGTAATTGTAAAATCTCCTTCTCATGCCGCCATGCATGATTTTAAATGTTGCTTTTGAAAAATCAGAGTTGGTTGGCCCCTACGTAAACGTACGTTATGAGCAAAAATCACTGCTGCTAATTATTAAAATAATGCCCAAGTACTAGTAATCAAGCTAGACTCAGTTAATTTGAAGGGAAAGAAGAAGATGATGACACTAATTAATTTGTAAATAATTGCCCGCAAATTATATCTATTTGCTTTTTTCTTTTTTTTCTTTTGATTCTGGGGCTATAGGACTGTTTGCTTCGCAAGAAAAAATCAGAAGAAAATGAAAATCTCATTTTGATCTCCTACAGGCAAGGAGATCTTAATTAGAAAGAAAAAGAAAATCTCAATTTTTTTTCTTAGACATTAATTAATTTCCAAACTTTTTTCATATTCCACAACTTTTGTCGTCGTGTCGGGAATGCATCTTCTACCTAAGTAATCTTAATTAATTTTCCTCCAACCCATACTTTAAACCAAGCACAAAATAAAGTAAATTAAAATTGCTAAAACCAATTCTCCACGACTTAAGAATAAAAATATATAATAAACTTTAACTTAATTAATTGGTATAAAGTATTAACAATCGACCTCAACAAAAGGAGGTTAGGAGATTAAATAACTTCTTAAAAAGACATTAGTGGGTGATCAATTAATTTATGTAATTAAACCATAATTAAATAAGATGAGTGAGTCAGGCTAGGATAGGATAAGGGAGGAGGAGCTCTTTTTAATTATCTGATGAACCCTAAAAGAGGAAAGACACCAAAATAGAAAGGCACGTACACATCATCAAAATTGGACCACTGGACCAATAGAATGGTGGGTACAACCCCCTTCAAAGGCCAACACGTGTCATAGACAGTGGTCACAGCTGTTTGTATACATCCATTAAACTATATATTAATGTTTGTGTCAATTTCTTCACGTCATCAAAAAGTGACAGAGATGGGAAAGAGTCAGTGAGCACTTAAAATTAGGTATTAGGTTATTGATCAGGACACCGAAGAGCAGTGTCCACTTATCTTTCCTTCTTTTAATTTTTTGGCTGAGAGATGCCATGTCCACTTATCATCACACCCAAGAAAAAATAGTGCATTCTCAATCAAAGTTCTTTTTGGTGTGTCATCATCATGTGTTTGGATATCGAGAAAATGAAGGAAAATTAATAATAATTTTATTAGAACTAAAGTTTTAGGACATTCTATTCATTTGATTAATGGAGGGTTGTAATAAATAGATGATTGAATCTGAATTTCAATTTGTGTTAGGGCGGCTGCTAAATATCATTCTTTGTTTCAATTCTTGGTGGAGAACACAATGGTTGAATTCCTTTTGCGACATTTAGATGGCTTTATACATGTAATTTGTTGCAAGATTTGTGGGTAAAGTCGGAAATTTTAGTCCACCTTCTAAGTTTTGTCAATGTTTTATTTAGTGCGATTCTATTGCCACCCACCCATAATGCTGGTGGCACCTACTTGCTATCCACATCCACTAATAAAATTTTAAAATGTAATTTTTGCTACTTACATCTTTTGTAATACCCAAATTAACCCCAACTCAACCAACCCTATAACAATTTTTTTTTTTACACTCACATAATGCAAAAAGTCCCAATATTTTTTTTGTTTTATTTCCATCCAAAGAAGAGCTTGTTTTCTTTATTTTATGGAGAGAGCAGTCCAACCATTCTGCCATTCATTCCACAGAAGAGCTAAATATTCTTATATGTTCAGCTAACGGTTGTTAAACACAGGATAATAGTCTACTAGTGCCTACTAAACATTCTGTAATGTTCAACACCCCATATTGAATATTTTTATATGTTCGATAGGGGTGACTGAACATAATAATATGTTCAATTACCCCTATTTGAACATTGATTAGTGTTCAATATCGTAGGACTGAACAAAAACACGAAGTTAAAATTAAAACAACTAAAAAAAAGTGAATCATATTTAAAAAAAAAAAAAATACATTTTCATCGTTGGAATCATCCGACATGACCATTTCATTGTCCATTGATCAATAAAAACTTTTTTTTTTTTTTTGTTCAGTTTTCAAAAAGCTATACAAAAGTGTAAAGGTTTGTAAGTGTAGGGTTTATGGAAAAGATATGAACGTGGGAAAAAGGTGGGTGCAGGAAGTAATATAATTTATTTTATTTATCTAATATTACCATGAATAGTAAATTTACATGTGAGTACAATATTAATAAAAAAAAAATTTAATTGGTGAGTAACACTAGCAAAATGGGTGGCAAAATGGGTAATATTGGCAAAATGGGTGGGTGGCAATAGAATCTCCCTGTTATTTAATTTTTAGGGATAACTGGCCAAAAGTCTCATTCTAGGACTGTTTATTACATTGAGTCTTTATAAAAGATTTTTTTTTTTTCTAAAGTCTCATTTTAAAAACTTTTATTGGTTAAGATTCTATTTTTTAAAAATCCATACTTTTTGGGACGGAATTGCCCTTCCATCTAATCACCTCTTCTATTATGACCGTCTATCCCCTCTCCTTCTTTCATTCTCTCTTCGGTTCGGAGATGGAGATTGACGCTTATTAACGCAGCTCGTTGGATCTATGCCGGAGATGGCGAAGGAGCTCGCCGGAGACACCGTTAGATCTCATTGGAAACACAAAGCCATGAAGCGAGATCTATATTGATTGGGGCTTCCACTGGAGAAAATCTTGCAAATCTCAGCTCCTCCCCCCAGTTCCTCATCATCTTCTTCTTATTTTTCTTCTACAATCCAGCGAAGGTCACTACTTGTGCAGACAATCAGAAGCACTGTCTACTAATGAATGCAAGCGAAGATTCAACCCCGAAGTTCACTACTTGTGCAAATGTCAGAGTTCACTATCGTAAGATCTTTGTTCAGTCGGATCTATGAAGCAGTAGCGTTAAAGAGCTTGACTGGTGGTGACCATTGCCAACGCGGTGGACCAATGCCAATGAAGATTTGATTGTTGCTCACGGCTTGTTTAGAAGCTATTAAGAGAGATCGACATTTTCATTGGAGATTGCAACGGTGGGCCTGACATTGAACACTAAGAGCATCTGCAATGCTCGTTTTTCTCCTTGTGTTAGTGTCAGACTAACACAGTCAACCGTCCAAACGAGCTGCAATGCAGCACTTCAACTCAGCAAAATTTCCGTTAGATTTCACTGACGCCTTTAACTGTAGCCGCTTGTTTAAATGGTGATGTGGCTAAAGTAGCCGTTCCAATCCACTGTTAATTGATTTTGTCACCATTAATTGATTTTGACACAATTAATTGTGTCACCAACATATAAAATTCTTGCAATTATTATTAATTGATTTTGTCACACAAATTAATTGTGTCACCAAAATATAAAATTCCTGCAATTATTATTAATTGATTTTCTCACACAAATTAATTGTGTCACCAAAATATAATTTTTCAAACACATTATTAATTTATTTTGTCACACAAATTAATTGTAAATTGATTTTGTCACACAAATTAACTGTCACCAAAATATAATTTTCTAAACACATTATTAATTGATTATACCACACAAACTACCGTTATTTAAATGAAACTATATTATTCACTAAAAGAAAGTACGTTAACAAGTCAAACAACAATCTCGGGTTTCGAGTTACAAAATAAAAGAAAGCACACTTAACATCGTTAGCCGTTGCATTCGTTTTCGATAACAATGAAAAATTGAAGAGCTCTCATCGGATGAAGAATTTGAAGAACCCGAATCATTTGAAGGGGTTGCAATGAAAAAGCCATTATCTGTAACAAAATGATGTTAAAATTGTAGTAGATAGTGAAAATGATGAGTTGCAAGAAGAAAAATGGCATGTTTATATAAGTTTGAAATATAGCCGTTAGAGGTGGGTGAGAATATAGCCGTTGGAGAATATAGCTGTTGGAGGTGGGTGAGAATATAGTCGTTGGAGGTGGGTGGAATTGATGAAATAAAATTTAAATTAGAAATAATAATTACTGTGTCAAAAAAATTAAATAATTTTTTAATGGTTTTAATTTAAATACTATTAGCTAGACTATAGTCAATAAAATTTATTTAATTAAATTAAAAATGTAATTAAATCAGCTGTTATTTTTGACTTATTTGAATATTAAAGTTATCAGCGAGCCAATAAATTAAAATATAAAAATTAAATATTTTCATTTTAAAACTAATTAAATGAATATTAAATATTAATTTAGTAAATTTAAAAAGAATTTAAATTAAATTCAAAATGTATTATCGATTATTAATTGTAATTGGAATAACTCAATTTACTTTTGCCATGTGGACACTTGTAGTGTTACTTTAAAGTGTGCATTGTAGCATACATGGTTTTAAATCAAAGCGTGGAAGTTAAAGGGTGAAAAGGTGGACACGTGTCACTTAAACAAAAGAGGTGATGTAGCTAAAGGGTTAATTTTAGAGGGTCACATTGGAGATGCTCTAACATGTATATGAAATCTGGTTCTTTAACCAATAAAAAATCTTATTCAATGACATCATTTGGTCAAGTCAATTGTATGTATGGTGTACTATTACGTAGCACAAGTCATTTATTCATTTTAATGACCTTTAATGCTGCTATTTCCTCTCTCTTTTTGGCAATAGCTTCTTTTTATATATTTTTTTGGATAAATTTTTGTTTGATTGCTCAGAAAAAGTAAGAAAAAGAAAGATTTATTTTTTAGTTTTTTAGTTGTTGTTGTTGTTGTTTTTTTTTTTTTTTTGGTTAATTTTTGTTTCGTTGTTGGGAAAATGTAGGAAAAAGAAAAAAAATGGTTTAGTGAAATTCGGTTCCGACTTAATGAACTCGGAATTCTAGCGTAGTGAAACGAGTTTTCGGTGTAGTGAAATGTATTTTCTAGCATAGTGAAATGCATTTATGGCGTAGTAAACCAATGGTCCGGCGTAGTGAACTCGAGGTTGGGGATGGAGATGACGTTGAAGGCTGTTGGGAAGGAGGGGTGTTTTTGTTCAATTCATGACAAAAGAAATTTTGGCCTGAAAAATCTTTTGAGAGGACTGTTGACATGAAAATCTTGGAAATGAGGACCTTTGGCGAATTCCCCCTAATTTTTATAAATGAAAAAAGCAAATGTTATCCGCACTCCACATTTCAACTCCTCCACTCCCCACTCACGTAAATCATGACAAAATTCCATTTCTACCCTTAAGCCAAAAAGGCCTCAATTTTAATATATTTTGGCATTTTGCTCTTCCATAAGATTAGTTACAGAACATAGTTTGAAAAATCGACTGTTGGGTAAAATACCCATCTTACGCATGTCATGTTTGTCAAAAATCATTATGATCCAACCGTCAATTTTTGTTCTTTTTTAAAAATCTAGTTGCAAAAACTGTGTTCTTTTTGTTATTTGAAATGTTACAATTTTGAAGTCACTTTTTTCAAAAACCGACCGTTGGATCACAATGACTTTTGGAATGAATGACATTTATAAGATGGGTATTTTATCTAGTGGTCGATTTTTCAAACTATGGCTTACAACTGACCCTACAAAAGCGCAGAATACCAAAATATATTAAAATGAAGGTTTTTTTGGCTTAAGGGAAAAAATGAAATTTTGGCATGACTTATGTGAGTGTGGAGTGCATAAAGTGAAATGTGGAGTGCGGATAACATTTGCCATGAAAAATTAATTAATTCTAAAACTCTAAAAAGTGAAATTTAGTGAGGGAGTGAAATTCAAAAGACAAGATTGAGAGAGTTTGTGAAATTTTACAAGAGGAAAAAATGTTACAAAAAATTAAATAAAGGCCCATTCGTATTAGTTTTTCTTAAAATTACTTTTGGAATTTCAAATTCCACTTGATCTAAAATGTGGGGCGATAATCATTTTTAGACAACAACTTGAGGGTTAATAGGATAGATGACAAAATTTTTATACTAGAAGTTATTGTAGCAAAAGTTAGGAGGTCCCAATTTTTACCACAATCACTTCTAGCATAAAAATTTTGATACTTGAAGACATGATTAAAACATAATTTTAAAGAGATATGGAAATAAATAATCTTCAAAAGTGATTTTGTAAAAAGTTAACACAAATGGGCCCTAAGCGCTTTTTTTTTTTAATTAAACTTCTATTTTATTTAATAATGACCTTGCAGTGTAGATGCATGGTACTTACTCTCATTTTTGTTAGAGGAACTTTAGGTTTGAAACTTACCCCTTAATGTTATCAAATATTCTGCGGTGCCCAAAAAAATAATTCTCTTTTAAATAAAAAAGAAAAAAGAAAGAAAGAAAAGATAAAGATCAATGAACTTTTCCTTTACTAGGTGAGGACATGTTTGGATATCCCATAAAAATCAAACTAAAAACTCATTACCAAAATTTGGGGCATAAAAATAAACTTTACATTATAAGAAAATGGAAAGTGTATCCTCTGCTTGTACTTTTAGTGCTTGTATTTGTTTGATATCTTAGATCATGACACATTATGAAAAATAAGAGATGAGTAGTATATTTGAATGATGTGTCATATTCTTAACATCTAAGGAAATACAAGCACAAAAAAGTACAAGTAGAGGATCCAAATTCAATAAGATAAGGGAATGGCAATATCATTTACTCAAATGGTCCCATTCACAACGATAAATTTATCATGAAAAACGACACATACAACACAATCAAGATATTCGAACTTTCTTGAAAGCACTAAACTTCCCTACTCTTTTTTTCTCTTATGGAAAATATAAAGTAATGCAAGTTTCATAGTTCACTGGCTTGCTTGGGAAATAACACTTTCTTATACATATAAGAAGTAAAATCCCTAGTCATATATATATATATAACCTAAACCCTAAACCCTAAACTCTAAACCATAACCCTAAATCCCAAACCTTAAACCCCAAACCCCAAAAATGAGTTTAGGGTTTAGGGTTTAGGGTTAAAATTTGGTTTTAAAAATTTAGGGCCAACCACTAGTTATAATTTGTTGTTAGTTCCAGCTGTGTGTGAAGTGGCAGCTACTGCATGTGCTTCAGCGGTTGGTATTTGGTTTATTATATTTGTCATGAATATGGATCTTCTAACAAATGATACATGGTGGGAAAAAAATTGGTTTTAAAATTCCGGCCAGCCACTAGTTATAATTTGTGATCGGTTCCTTATTAGTGTGAAGTGCCAGCCACTAATAAAAAGCTGCGGTTGGATCATTACCCACACCGACACGCCTCGCTGACAGTGCACAGAGGGCTGTCGGCTGTTGCTCTCCGTACACTAAACACACACCGTGGGATGAAGCGCGCCTGAGGATTGATGCTAGCGCTTTTTGAGCGACTTGCTCACCTGAACGAGTCTTTATATATATAGTCATGATCTTATCAGCTATACCTCATTACCTCATTTTAACTAAAATCAGCTAAGAACACAAGCCCTTGGATTCTCATTCACTTAATGCATAATTCATCTCAAAATTTTAATTCAATGGCTCAAGAGTCTTAGCTGATTTTAGTTAAAATGAGGTATCCCTCGTAAGAACATTTATGTATATATATATATATATATATATATTAAAGACTTCCTTTAGAATAGAAAACTACAAAATTAATGGTCACTTCAGATCATGTACACCAACAAATCCCAGTTTGAATGGAATTTTTCACTTTTCATATTTACAAATCTTTGCTAAATGTCATTTTCATGCATCACACATGCACCAGCTTGTGTTTTCTCTGTCACCACGTTCATCTACTTGCATTTTATGTTCACCACCAATTAAGGATTTAGTTGACTAGAAACCCTCCTTCTACGGTTAAAAACTAAAATATTAAAATAGTTTGGTGGAGCTTAATTATAGGAGGATAAGTTGGTTTTTTTAGCAAAAAATGAAGAGGACAGGTAGCATAAAAAAGGAACTAGTATCTCAATTAGGTTGGCATCCTAGAACCTAAAAAATCATTTCCTACTATCCTCAAATTTATTAAATAAATAAATAAAAAATGTAAACAAAAAGCTTTACAAAAAGTTCATACAAAATAAGATTAAAAACTTATTTGGAAATTTTAGAAAACCAGCGGGAGTCGAAACTGAAATCTCAGTTTAACAAGACGAGATTCTCAAACCATTAATTAACCCAACAAATGAATATAGTTTGGATACAATTTTGGGATAATTTTACTGTTTGAAACATATACTCTGACATTTTTCCGTGAGAAAAAAAAAATGTAAATGATGTAACAAATTTTGGAGTGAAAAGTAAAATTACCCAGAATGAAACTTTCCAAAAATCATAATGGTAGATGGAATGTTAATTAGATGAGAAATTAATTTTCCGTGAATTCTGAGGTCAAATTTTCCTACCAACAATTCCCACTTGAAGCAAAATACCAAAAAGAATATACTTGAAAAAGCCAATCCCAAATTACGGAAAACAACAGAATTCCATGCAAATTCCGGAATCGTTCATCAACTCCTCCTCCCTCTATTAATAAAAGAGAGAAAAAAGGTGAGAAAAGTGATTCTGGAATCTTTTCCTTTTTTTAATCTTTTTCTCGGAAAATAGATGAGAAAGATTGGATTATACGAAAAAACGTGCATAGAATATCGAAACCCTAGATCCTAATTCGGATTCAGAGGGGATTAAAAGGACGGACGTGGACGCGAGTGAGAAGCCCACTGAAAAAAGTTAGAAGCGCCGCGCGTGTCGGTTATGGTGGAACTCTCTGGACTTTGAACTCTTTTGAATTTTCAGTTGTCTTGAACGATACGTTGGTGAGGCTTTTTGGCTTTTTGCGTCTTGCATTTTCCAGACGCTTCCTTTCTGCATGATCGCGTGTGTGCATAGAATTATATATAATATTATATATATATACTATTTTTTTAGTACAGGATAAGAAAATTATTATGGATTGTTTGTTAATAATAAACATGAAAATTTGGTAAATTGAAAATGAGTTTAATCAGGTTTAATTTTATTATTATTTAGTAAATTTATTTAATTTTATATAAAAAAGTAAAATTCATGCAACTGATAAATTAATTTATTTAAAAATCAGATAATAGTATTAGACTTCATTCGATATATTTTATTTTCAAAAAACTTTGATTTAATTTTTAAAATTTCCTAACAAACCCTAAAATAATTACAATATATTTGTTTTCAACTCAAGATCTTTAATTCTTTACAAGAGGGAGATTCATAATTATATCTATGTATACCCAATTTTTTTTTCTTATGGATATGTACATATATAAGGGGGAGATTTATATATAACTATATCTATATATACACAATTCTTTTTTTTTTTTTTTAATGGATGTGTACTTATATAAGTTTATGTAAATTAAAGAACTTACCATTGTATAAGTTTATGTCAGTATGTAATAAGTACTTTAAAAAATTTACAATTGTATAAGTTTATGTCATGAATGCTAAACATTACAATGATTAAAAGTTTATTTTTGAATACCAAATGTGAAAATCTATTACAAAATTCAACGATGAAAATTATCACAGTTTTTCAATATACAGATATACATGTATATTTGTAGAACGGGATCAATTGGAAAATGAAAATAAATCAAGTTTAGACATGGAACACACTTTTCAACAATGTTTGAAATCTAGCAAATGCCCAACTTTATCAACCAATAATTTTTACAACAAAAGAGATCTGTAGCAGTAAGTATATGGCTCCCGTTTTGATTTAGAAAACCCAAAACCAAACAATTGTTTAGATAATATGAACTCCACGAAATCTTTAATCTCAATTCAAATCCAAACAAACTTACCATATCCAAAACATCAAGCATAAATTTCAACTAAAAAACGTCTATAAATATTTAATTTTAAAACAGAAAATTTAAAGAAATTAATAAGCTTGTTGAAATTAAGGAATTGGGGTATAATAGACAATGTAATATCCTAGTTGATTTTATATTTGAACTGTAGGGGGCTATTGGTATAGCATCTTATTGGTTGGACTCCTTGATAAATAAGATCATATTTAGGATCCTTTTGACCCCCTAGTGAAAGGATGTTATATCCAAAAATCCCTACTAAAAAATAGATTTTTAATAAATACAAAATTTTTAGATTATGACGGAATTGTCCTCTTTTATTATAGGTAGATTTCAAATTTTACTAAAATTAGTTTTCACCAATAATGGAAAGTTGCATTCAACCCCAATAGAAACGTTCCATTCAACCTTATTTTTAAAATTTATCAAAATTAGTCTTACTTTGATGTTCCCAATAACCATATTCAACATTCATATACAAATATACAATAACTATTATTTAAAAAAAATCCATAAATTATAGATTTTGATTTTGACAAATCAGCAGTCATTGACACTTGTAAACAGGTAAATTTAACACTTTTGTTATTGTATAAACCAAGTAAATATACCTAATTGTATATGTGATAACCCAGATTTCTAAATCATTATTTTATGTATTTTAAATGAGTGGTGAAAAAAAAAATTCAAGATTTACGTTTTTGCCCTTGCCTATATAAATGCCCCTTTTCCCTTTCATTTCTTCATTTCTCAACCGTGCGGGAGAGAAGGATAGACCGAGAGAGAGAGAGAGAGAGTAAGGGAAGGAGTAGAGAGAGAAGGGTCGCCGGAGGTTCGTCGTCGCCGGAAAAAGGTAAGTTTAGCTCCCTAGTTCATTTCTTTCTTCCTTTTCTTTTCTTTTCTTCCAAAGTTTGAGTTGGGTTTTGAGTAACTTCTGAATTTATGATGGGTGGTGAACGTGGATGGGTTGAGAGGTGTTTTTGTGATGCTTGAGTGTGGGTTTGTGGAGTTATTGAAGGATTTGTGATGTTTTTGGGAAGATTTTGTGAAAAATGGGTTTTTATGGTTTGTATTTTTGGGTTTTAAGATTATACGTTTCGAATCTTTGAAGGATTCATACTTTTTACTATTTGTTTTGAAGCTTTGATAGTTGATTTCGATTGATCTAGGTTGCTTGTTGGTTAAACTTGAGTTTGGGGCTGTTTTGTAGCTCAAAAATACCCTGTTATTCGGATTTATCGCAGAGACAGTCGACTGTTTGACCTAGACAGTCGATTGTGTCATGTAGAAACTCGAAACCAGGCCTTTCTGCTTTAAACAGTCGACTGTTTGGCCCAAACAGTCGACTATTTGAGTCAGACAATTGATTGTTTGCTTCATTGTGTTCAGTCAAAACTGTTTTAACTTCAAACGCGCGTATCTTTCTCATCCAAGCTACGTTTTGAGCATTCTTTATATGCACGGAAAGCTTATGAAGTCTAGTTTCTAAATATTTTGGTTTTGGAGTCAAAATATTTTTGGAGAGAGAGATATTTAGTAAATACCATATTTTCCCTTTCCTTGTACCTTTTATTTTCTTCGTTGTATATCTTTCAAATCGCTTGGCATTTGGCCACGAAATTCGACGTGTAGCATCTAGTTGTACTTGGGGTTATGTCTTGAGAATCTTAAGGCCTTTGGTTTGGCATTTTGAGCCCTTAGGGTTGCGAGTGAGCAGTTTTAAGAAATGAGTCGTTTACTTTTGAAGTTGTGAATCCTTGTGCTTTCTCTTGATTTCCTTGCTTGCATTATTTGTTGTTTCCTCATACTTGGAAGGTCTTTGGAAGGATCACTTGCATTGGTACATGAGCATTGCATTTGGCAGGCTCGAGGAGCCACAAAGAGTTGGAAATCACAACTACATTAAGGTAGGGATAAGTAACCTTTTTACTCTTAATGATGATATAATTATTTTATGTCTGTTTTAATAACTTCGAGAATATAAAACACATTTGAATACTTTAACTTTTGAATGTTTGAGAAAGCCCCATCATATATTAAATTGTTAAATAGATACATGAAATACACTAATTTAAGAACTGTTGAAATATGTAGCACTTGCACGAAATGAAATCAATGCACAGAATAAATATGTTTTAAGAACTTATCAATACCTCATGGCTGACTATTTAGAATTCGATACGATATTTATATAAACTGGGGAATAGGCGTTTTTATTTCAGAGTTTTCATGGAATCATATAACAACAGGCATATGGTGACCTTGTTTATGTAAATAAGAATGAGATATTTGATTTTTATATCCATATGCCTGGTTTTTTCTGAAAATATTTTACGATGGAAAGGCTGTGAGATATTTTGGTCAAATGTTTCCCTGTTTTTGGTAAAATTGAATGTTTGGAAATGAAATTATTATAAGCAAGCCATGTTTTGAAAGCATATTCTTGTTGGAAGAGTTACGACTCTTGAAAACTGATATATATATATATATATATATATATATATATATATATATATATAT
>JAESVK010001325.1:2927159-2961176 GCA_017140935.1 Hamamelis virginiana | reverse complement strand
ATATATATATATATATATATATATATATATATATATATATATATATTGATGGCACATGGTTTATCTACCTCACTCCTATTTCTGGATAATGGATAAGATTGTTTTGAAAACGCTCATGTGGCACATATTATAATTTTGTCTGTTTGCTTTGGAAATGGGTTAAAATATATATTCTTACTGTTTTACATGCCCGCTTGACAATGATTGATATTTTCGTGCTACTGTTGTGCTGGGGGCGTATTAGCCTGAGAACAACGTGATTTCGTGCTACCGTTGTCCCGGGGGCGTATTAGCCTGAGAACAACGTGATTTCGTGCTACCGTTGTGCCGTGGGCGTATTTGCCTGAGAACAACGTGACTTTCGTGCTACCGTTATGCCGGAGGCTTATCAGCCTGAGAACAACATAATTTCGTGCTATCGCTGTTCCGGGGGCTTAATAGCATGAGAACAACGTGGTATTGGCTGTCGTTGTGCCGGGGGCTTATTAGCCTGAGAACAACGTCCTGATATACATCTTGCGAACTTGGTCTTCGAAATAATGGGCATTACACCTCATTTGTAACTAAGCTAAACTCATTACATTTTCTCATATTAAATTATGAACTTGATATAAACTGCTTTACAGGTACACTTTTCACTGAAATGCCACGTAGGTTTGTAACTGCTTTATTCGTCGTTTTAAAAACATTATGGAAATTCTGTTTATTTAAAATTATCCCATTTATCACTGTATTATTGTTATTTGTAGAGGTTATCTTATTCCTACTAAGCAAGTGGAAGCTCACTCCTGCTTTTATGCAGCAGATTACAAGTTGACTTAGGGATTGCATCATTACTTTGGGACAAGCCTCTGTCTGAGGGTCGTCAGATGTCTGCATAGTAGATTCTGCATGGACCTGCATATTATTGAGATGTGTAATTTTTATATTTTCTTGATTTTGGGATTTACCACTGTTTGCGGTATAGCCTACTTGCCAGGGATGTTGGTATTATTATAATTTGATTTATTATTATTGTATAAAACGTTTGGGACATTTGTATGAATATAACATTTCATATTGTTAATTATGCCTATATTTCTTATCTCTCATAAGGATATATGAATGAGCAGGTCAAGTTATACCCTATCTTGACACGTGTTGACCTATCCGGAAGGGTCGGTACGGTTATTAGGTTGGGGCGTTACAGTATACATATGCCTAGATGCATAAATTGTTGTATATTTTAAAATATGTAAATTTATATAAAGTATATAATATGATTTTCAACAGAAGTAAATTTACCTAACTTGTATACACATGGGGGATACGTATATTAGCATATATTTTCAAACAGGTAAATTTGTATACACATGGGGGATACATGCCAATGCAAATAAGTAAATTTACTAATCATATATATATATATAGGTAAATTTACTTATTTGTTTAGAGACATATAAATGCAGATTTGCAACGTGCGGGTCTGCTATCAAAAAGTCAAAAAATGGGAATGAAAATGAGAATTAAAACTTATTTCAAATCAAAGTCTTAAAAAATGAAAAGAAATAAAGGGAAATAATACCTTGTGAAGAGGAAAATGAAACAAAACAACCAAATTTTTTTTTTCTTCAATAAACCAGCTGTCAAACATCTCTGATGCCGTTTGCTAGAAGAAGCAGCACCCAACGGGTTACTTGTGAACTCAAGAATTGATATGACAACTCGTGTTTCCAATGGTTTTTGCATGTTAATCTAACCATTGAAAATCCTAATTTGAAAAAACGGATATATCTCATTTATAATTCAAAATTTGAATTGAAATAAATCTCTAAAACTTACCATAAAGACAACAATACAGTTACACCACTTAAAAAGGTAATAAAACTCTCCTTAAAATCAATAAAAATGGTAAATCTGCCATTAAATAAAAAAGTTGACTTTAAAAAATCCTGGAAGGATCTTTGGATAAATTTTAGAAACCATTGAAAATCCTAATTTGAAAAAACGGATATATCTCATTTATAATTCAAAATTTGAATTGAAATAAATCTCTAAAACTTACCATAAATACTGCAATACAGTCACATCATTTAAAAAGGTAATAAAACTCTCCTTAAAATCAATAAAAAATGGTAAATCTGTCATTAAATAAAAAAGTTGACTTTAAAAAATCCTAGAAGGATCTTTGGATAAATTTTAGAATGTTTTGGGCCTACTAGTATGAATTCCAATATCTAAGAGGGTCTAGATAATGTTCTCATATATATATTTATGAGAAAATTATATATATTATTATATATATTTATGAGAAAAAATATATATATATATTATTATATTTTAAGTTCAATAAAAAGATATTCTATTTCTTTTACTTATTATAAATTTGACATTGTCATATCAACCAATGAACAAATCAAATAAAAATATCCGATATTTTTTAAAAAAAAATTTATAATCATATACCACAAATCAAATAATTTATCCAAAGCCCTCAACTCTATATATGTATGGGTTTTAAAACAATCACTCAACATCACCTACAAAGAACCATTATCCATTTATCTAGTTTCATACCACTAATGTTTTACCATTAATTAACAAGAGTTTGGTTAATATTTGAGTAATTAATTACATGAACCCACCATATTTGTCATATATATATTTCTGTCATATATATATATATATATAAGGACAGGTTTCCCTTACACCCAATTTTGACACATATGTTTACACCCCCTTTTCAAATACCACTGTTAATAGAAAATTTTGAGAAAACCGACCGTTAGATTAGATACTTATCTTATGTTTGTCATGTATGAAAAAAATTGGAGTGATCCAATGGTTAGTTTTAAAAAAATATCATTTTGAAGAACTATTTTTTTTATTATTAATTAAAAACATAACAATTTTTTATAGTGACATTTCTTAAAATCTAACCGTTGAATCACTATAATTTTTGGTATACATGATATGCATAAGAAATGTATTGAATCCAACGGTTGGTTTGGCAAAATATCTATCATAGATAGCATTTTGAAAACGAGGTGTAAACATAGGTATCAAAATAGGGTGTAAGGGGAACTTGACCCGTGTATATATATATGCATGCTTAATTGGACATATATGCACATTATTATACAAGCACACTAATATTTGACTAATGTGGCATGCATGTAACTATAATTAGAATTGAAACTCACCCAAATCCTAATTTTATTCCAATAATTGAGTGGAGACAAAATGAAGTAAACATGGGCGTCTACTTTATGTGCAACTGCGCAAGCCTCTCAATTAAGACTCAAAACTATACGTGCGTGGAAGTGATAAGACTGATAGAGTGATAGGCATAGCCCAGCACACACAAGCTTGTTGCGTCAACCCAGACATTCAAAGCATGAGGTTTGAAATTGAATGATCTTGAAAGCTGCTGCTTACTGATTCTAATACTATATTCCCATTATAAATATATATAATTGCTGGTTTATCTGGTTCTGAATTTTTCTTAGTAATACTGAGATTTTCTTAAATGTAAATTTCATCGAGACACATGATAATAAGACCCGTTTGAAGTAGTGTTTTTTAAAATTATTTTTGGAATTTAAAATTTCACTTGATCCAAAGAAAATGGATTGGTCAAAGTTGACTCTCTAAGAATCTATCTGCATTAGCTTTTTATTCTTAAATCGCTTTTGAAACTCAAAATTTCACTAAATATAAAAGATTTGGTAATAATTATTTCTAAATGACTTGAGAGGTAATAGAATGGTTGGCAAAATTTTCGTACTAAAAGTAACTGTGGCATAACATAGGAAGCCCAACATTTGACACAATTACTTCTAGTGATAAAATTTTGATATGTAAATGAACATGCTTCTAAAGAGAGATGTGGAAGTAATTTTAAAAAGGAATAATGTAAACTAGTCTTAAATTTTTGCCACAATCACTTCCACGATCAAAATTTTGGTAAGTCGAGAGTTAATTTTAAAATAATTCTAACGAAGTATGTGAACAAGAGTTTTCTAAAAGTGATTTTCAAATAAAACGATGGAAACGAATTTTAAAACCCATTAATAAAATAATAATTATATAGGGATGAAACTAGAGAGTGAATGAATAAGTCCTATTTTATAGATCTCCCACAATGATTTTCAGTAAAAATACAAATAGATCTTAAAATCTACTATTAAAATAATAATAAATATACAGGGTTGAGACTTAGTCCTGCTTCGTGTGCTTCGATCAAATTCACATTTATGAAATTTCATTTCTTTTGGAATTGAGCAAGAGTTATTATATTCTCTTAATTCAAGGATTAAAGCTATTGGGGGCTATTCCAAGACCATAACTGGACTAAGTCAGAGGATCCTGTAAGTCTTGAAACAGATTGCCGTGGAACCCGCAAGCTTAAAGTAATTTATTAAACGACATATATGATTCCGAAGTGGTAAGAGGACATATTGAAAAAATTTATCCTCGTATTAAAAAAAAATATATTTAAATATATATATATATATATATATATATATATATATAGGGACAGGTTCCCTTTATACCCAATTTTGACATCTATATTTACACCTCGTTTTGAAATATCATTGTATATCGAATATTCTGAAAAGCCGACCGTTAGATTAGATACTTATCTTATGTTTGTCATATATGAAAAAAATCGGAGTGATCCAACGATTAGTTTTTGAAAAATATCATTTTGAAGAACTATTATTTTTTTTATTAATTAAAAACATAACAATCTTTTATAGTGACATTTCTTAAAATCTAAGCGTTGGATCACTATGATTTTTAGTATATATGATATGCATAAGAAATGTATTGAATCCAACGATCGGTTCATGAAAATATTTATCATAGATAGTGTTTTGAAAATGAAGTGTCAATATAGGTGTCAAAATAGGGTGTAAGGAGAACTTGACCCATACATATATATGTATAGGCTGGCCCTGAGAATTTGGGGCCCTAAGGAAGGGCATGAAATTTTTTTAAAATATTTAGAGTTTTGAAGTAATTTATTTCTATTAATTTTTTAAAAATCAAACATAGCCATAAAAAAAAAATAGAAAAAAAAAAAAAATCATACTATGGAGATTATATGTTAATATGGTCCTATTTTTATGCAAAAAATTGGGGGCAGGGTCGGCCGTGTATATATATATATACACGCGTGTGTGCGGGGTCGAAGGAGACAGTTCTGTTTAATACTGTCTGTCATTTCTGCTCCTTATTTTTCACCTCTCCTTCTCAACTGAGTCAACTCGCTCAAATCACAGAGTTCTCATATATGTATATGCCTGTATTTATACGTATCCATTATAAGAGTAACCGCCACCAACAACTCTCGGCGGCATTAGATGATGAGTCCGTTTTTGCCTGCTGAATTTCAGAGCACATCGCCACTTCACCCTCTTCACTCAGAGCCAAGTGGAGAAGATTCACTCCACCGTTAAAGCACTGAACAACGACAACAACAAACCCAAACGTAAAAAAAACCCCACCAACTACAAAACAAAACTCTCTCTCTCTCTCCCATACTCTCATATACACATACGCAGACACGCGCAAAATATTCTAACCTTATATGCTGTGGTTTCAAGTTCCAACAACCCTCAAACGAAAGCTCCATTTTCAGAGCTCTTTCGTGGCTTTTCGTGTTTGTTCGCCATTAATGGTTGTTCAACTGCTATAATACACATATAGGTATACTTGTATAATTTAATAAGCTTTTTTCTTCAATCAATTTCGTGTTTATATCTGTATTTCTGCAAATGGGTCATCGTTCAAACTCTTAATTTCACAGTACTCCGTATAAATGAAGTTTTGGGTGTTTTGAGGCAACCCGCCATGGATCTGGAAAGTGGGGTTTACACAAATCATGTAAAGGTGAGATGGGTATATAAAAATTAGCTTATATGGATCTCATATGAAAAACCCGTATTGGTTTTTTAATTAAATTTGTTGTTATTGTTGCAGAAAGAATCATGGAGGACAGTTCTGACTTTGGCTTATCAGAGTTTAGGCGTTGTATATGGTGATTTGAGTACTTCGCCTCTTTATGTATACAAAAGCACATTTGCTGAAGATATACATCACTCAGAGAGCAACGAAGAGATTTATGGGGTTTTGTCCTTTGTCTTCTGGACTCTCACTTTGGTTCCTCTTCTCAAATATGTATTTATAGTCCTCAGAGCTGATGATAATGGTGAAGGTGGAACTTTTGCTCTCTACTCGTTGCTGTGTCGACACGCCCGAGTTGGCTCACTGCCCAATTGCCAGACAGCAGATGAAGAGCTCTCGGATTACAAGAAAGATGGCATTGCTGTGGCCCCAAATACGAGTTTTGGGTCAAGTTTGAAATCCACGTTAGAGAAGCATAGGGTGTTGCAGAGATTTTTGCTTGTTCTGGCTTTGATTGGGACTTGCATGGTGATTGGTGATGGTGTCCTCACGCCGGCTATTTCTGGTACCATATGGGTTCTGTTCTTGTGAAATTTGGTCAAAATTATAAATTTTTTTTTTCTTCTTTTTTTTCTTGTCTAAATTATAAATTTTTGGGTGTTGGTTATTATCATATTATTTGATTGCTGCTAAATTGTTATTTTTAGCTTAGGTTTTCAGTACTTACTTTGATTGTTGGGGTCGATTGTGCAGTTTTTTCTGCAGTGTCGGGTCTGGAGCTTTCGATGTCTAAAGAGCATCACAAATGTAAGATCTTTACTCTGTTCTCATACTCTCTGGACATTTGTAATTTGTTTTGCCACATATGTAGTGACCTTTTATTTTCGAAGATTATGGCTTGAACTGTTAAAGGAGGAGCTTTTGTAAAATTGGCCTGGACTCGGTGATGCCTGAAGATGCCAAAAATTCTCTCTTGATAATTAGCAATTATCTGGGAAATTTTTTTATACCTATTTTTCTTTTTAATACCCAATCAGTTTTCTTTTCAAGTAAAAATTAAAATTTCCTCAATTTTTTTGGGGTGATAAGCAGCACCATTTTTTTTTTTTTTCTGATCTTCAATTTTATTTGAAATTATGAGGAACGTCTCATAATTTTTTGTCTTGAATTCATTCAAGTCCAGATAGGTAACATTGTTGCTTGTTCTTATGAAAGAAACTGAGACCAACTATAGCAAAGAGTGCTTTGCTTCCATGGTACCACGTCCATTTGGTACTTATAGAAGCCACTGTCTGATTTTCCCCATAGTGTATGGTGTCTAATCATGCATTTTAGACAAATTGCACCACAAATTTGTGGCAGGGAGCATGTATTTGAGCGTGTGAATTATAGTAAAGTTAAGCAGCCGCTGCAAGGTTAAGAATAGAAAGTTGGGAGTTCGAAGAGGGTTAAATAGCCATAATGTCACTGTACTTTTAGTAGAAGATTTTATATGATTAGAAGTTCTAGGGCAGTACAAAGCACAGCCACTCCTTTCCCCTTGTGATTAGCAATTTATCTTTGGAGTAGTATTGTATTCAATAATTATTATAGCCCCCTCTGGTGTAACAATGACCGTGTACATTAAACGGTCAACAAATTTTGGTAGGATCAAGCTGGCATGGAACAAATTCTAAATGTCCAAAGAATTGAAGTGAGTGCATCACTTGTACGAGCTCATAACTGCATTGATCAGCTTCTGTTACAACTTCTTTGACAAGATGTCATCTTTTGTATTTTCTTATTTATGTTTTTTTCTAGAACCCAGCAATACTGCCACTCCCTATTCTAGAGGGTCAACACTAGTCTGAACCCTGAACCCACCCCACTCTGCCCATCAAAGAGGGTGTTTTTCCTACCATTCTAGATGGGTGTAACATATGTTCCTTAATCATAACAGTGCATTTACCTTAGATAGTCTCTGAAGATATTTTTTCCATTGCTGTTTAATTTTGCTCTGATCATCATTAAATTACTCCGATTATAAGTATAATTAAGGCACTTCATAGTTTCCATCCCTCGGACAACTTGTATGCATTTTTAAATTTTAGTCACTCTCCTTAGTTGGTCCCTCCTCAGTTTGTTTCAGTAGTAGCTAGCAAAGGAAGTTTTCTCTACCCAGCATTCCCCACCTATCCACTGGTTCTGAGTAATAAAAATAAAAAATGAAAAGATTTCCATTCGCAAAATCTTGATTATGTAATTCTTTCTCCCACTTCACTTCTCAAAACACATCATTGTTAGAAACAAAAGATTAGATGAAATGTGAAGATGACGAGTTGGTTTCTTAATAATTCACTGAAATTAACATATTCCCACAATTCAATTAAATGTGGTGTCTAGAAATCTCCTTCTGGTTACATAAGGTTGTTTTTTCACCAACCAGCGTACTATTGTTCAATATAGATCTGTCCAAAATAATTACACCTTTCAGCTATATGTAAATCTCTCCAAAATAGGTTGATCTTTCAGCAACATTTCAATATTAATTTTGCAATCTCATGTTTTGATGTTGGAATTTATGTCTTCATATTCTACGGTCATGCTTTGGACATTGTTATGAAATTAAATACCTATATAATTACGTATGGCACTGCCAAAGTATGAGAATTACAAAGTTCAAGATGCTTTGGCTGTGATTGCATAATTTGTTTTACCTTTCCTTTCCATACTCCGATGCCTTATCCACCGAATTAATATCACTCGTGTGCAAGATTTGATTGTTTGTTAGGTTAGTCATGATCTAATAAATGATACTGGTTGATGATCCATCACCTGTCATTACGTTATTTCTCTGTTGTATTTGCTGTGAATATGTACACTTTTCAACTGATGCTTTAATCCGTGAGCATGTATTTGTCTTTTACTTATGTTTATGTTGCAATAAATAAAACAAAGTTCAAGATTGTTTAAAATCTTGGGGTGTTTATATGTGTTCATGTGAGTGTGTCTCTCACCAAGGTGATTTAAAACAGGTCCTGCTTTGTTTTTTACTTAAAGTCTCACACTGTGTTGTTACCTTGAAATATAACCATTCAACACAGCATAGGTTTCCACACACACATTTTATAAATTTATGTACTTTTGTAATTTCTTCTTTGCCTCTAGTTGAAATCATAGACCTAGCTGCATCAGCTTAAAAGAACTGGATCAATTTTTATCGAATTATGACACTAGTTGTTATCATGCTGTAGATTAGTTTATAGTTTCAAAGCACAGGTTATGGCCTTTTCTTATAATTTTATTATTGTTTGTACTTTAGACTTGCATGTTAAACTGCATGGAATTAGAAATATTAGTTTACTCCTGTTTCATTTAATTTGGCTGCCAAGTGCCAACTACCCAAACTGCAGAAGAAGGATATATGTTTAAATTATAATTTTTTCAAGTTTCCAATTCAAAAAGGTCATACTAAATATTGGCTTCCAAAATTGATGGGACTAGCTAACATATTGAAATTTTATAAGTTCATTATTTTTAAATTATAAGAAGTAACAATTATGTGATGAATGGACTATCATTGATTTTGATCAATCTTGATGAATTACAAATTCTAGACCGAAAATTTTGAAGCATCGGTCTTAGTACTTATAATATGTTGCTTTATAGTTGGACGCTAACATGCCTAGATCCTTGCAAGTGTTGAACTCCAAAGTCTGATCATGTACTTGTGTTTCTTATTAATTCCTACCACTCGTTGACTTTTCTCTTATTTCTTAAAATGATCAGCCTCTAGTATAAAACTAACTTTTAAGAGATTCAATAATTTTGCAGATGTGGAAGTCCCAGTTGCATGCATCATACTGATAGGCTTGTTCTCCCTCCAACATTATGGCACCCACAGGGTTGGATTCTTGTTTGCACCTGTGGTCATTACTTGGCTTTTGTGCATCAGTTCTATTGGTTTGTATAACATATTTCACTGGAATCCTCACGTGTATCAAGCGCTGTCTCCGTATTACATGTACAAATTTTTGAAGAAAACCCAAAGAGGAGGTTGGAGGTCATTGGGTGGGATCCTGTTGTGTATAACGGGTAAGTATGTGTCTATGACAATTCAACTGTGGTTTATAAGTCATTTACAAGCAAACAATTTTTTTTTCCTTTTTCCCTAAAGCACATTTTCATTCTTTCAGGTTCAGAAGCTATGTTTGCTGATCTTGGACATTTTTCACAGTTACCAATTAAGGTATGCATATTTAGAGACTCACTCTATGTGCTACTAGAGGCTTCTGTTTTTTCCCTGTTGTAATTTGGCATGGCTTGTAAGTTGTAAGTGGATGGTGTTTAGACATTTTTACCCTTGTGATGAATTGCCAATTTTTTTATTTTTCATTTATTTGTTGTAACAATCTTGAGGTGATTAGACATGTTTTTTTTCATCAATGCTATTGGTGATTAGACATTTTATTTGCTTAGTACCATTATGAAAAATGTTGCTTGTCCTAATTAACATTTGTATTTCTGCAGATTGCTTTCACCTCTGTGGTTTATCCATCTTTGATTCTCGCATATATGGGGCAAGCTGCTTATCTATCTCAGCATCATGATTTTGAAAGTTATTACCGAATTGGATTTTATGTATCTGTACCAGGTTCGTACCTTGAGTCATTCTCTCTAGAGGATATATTATTTGAATTACAAGCCAGTTTCAGGTAATTGAATATACTCCTCATTAATGTGCCAGAGAAAATAAGATGGCCAGTTCTGGTGATAGCCATACTTGCTGCAGTTGTCGGAAGCCAAGCCATCATCACTGGAACTTTCTCTATCATCAAACAATGCTCTGCTCTCAGTTGCTTTCCGAGAGTCAAGATAGTCCACACCTCGTCGAAAATACATGGCCAGATTTACATCCCAGAGATCAATTGGATCTTAATGCTGTTGTGCTTGGCTGTTACTATCGGCTTTCGAGACACAAAACGCATGGGTAATGCATCAGGTATGATGATAGATTGAAGTAAAATGAACAATTATATCAGTAACCTTTATCCTAATTTCATTTTATCTTTGATATTACCTGCTAGTCCAATGTGCGTATGGGTAAGTGCATGTATTTTTGTTCACTTGAAGTGTTTCTTGGGAGCACCTTAGATCATTGCTTCAGCATGAAGCATTTTTTTTTTAATAACAAAAAAACATGTTTTTTTTTTTTATAATCATAACTAGATGAAGCACAAATGTACACTGGCTCAGGACCCACTACTAGATGGGCCCCATTAGTATATTGCGGGTACTGAAATCCTCATTGATTGACAATATGTTATTGGTGGCATCGTAATATGAAGGAATCGTGTTGATGTAATAACGTTAATAAGAAATAGAAAACAAGAAAGAGGAGAGAGATTTGACCACTTTAGGGGTCAAGAATTTTGAGCTTGATTGAAGGATAGAAGATCAGTTTCATGCTCTGCATGCGTGTATGTACATATTCCATCCACGTGACCCGTTCTATCTTGTTCATTTTAGTAAGTTGCAACTTCCAACATAGGAAATCCTGCCAATTCATGGTGGGTAGTGTTATGATTATGTTTCACACATTGTAATGAACCAATTTTCTATAGTGTATGTATACATCATATAATTAAGATGCATAAGATCCCAAATTGTCAGGTGTCAAAATAATTAGTCCCTGCCAAATTACGAAGCTTTGTGTGCTTGTGTTGATTGTTACAGCAGTATTTATTAAATGAGAATTGAACAAAGAAAAAGTAAACTACTCTAGTCCACATTTAATTTGGATAATAACTGAAATGAAAATTTGATTTTACAACCTTGACCTATTGATGTAACGCTACCAAGAAGATTGCATTATATGAAATTGGGTTCCATCCTTTTTGAAGATGTATAAACACTTGATTCAAGATTTCTAATCTCTCATTATGCTTTTAAATAACTATGATTAACCACTGGCATGTTTCTGTGTGAAAAGAGCAGCTAAATTTCCTTATGAACAAAAATATGGGACTACTCTTATCAATTTTGATAAACTCATGTCTTCCTAAATATCAAAACTTGAGAAAGCTTGTTCTTCTTTCTGAAACAGGTTTGGCAGTTATAACCGTCATGCTGGTCACCACCTGCCTAATGTCGCTAGTTATTGTCCTCTGCTGGAACCAGAGTGTCTTCCTCGCAATTGCCTTCGTGTTCTTCTTTGGCACAATTGAAGCGCTCTATTTCTCAGCTTCTCTCATCAAGTTTCTTGAAGGAGCTTGGGTCCCCATTGCCCTTGCATTCATCTTCCTCGTAGTCATGTATGTCTGGCATTATGGCACACTCAAAAAGTACGAGTTTGATGTCCAAAACAAAGTCTCTATCAATTGGCTACTCAGCTTGGGTCCCAGCCTAGGCATCGTAAGGGTCCGTGGCATTGGCCTCATACACACTGAGCTTGTGTCTGGAATTCCAGCAATCTTCTCTCACTTCGTCACCAACCTTCCAGCCTTCCATCAGGTCCTAGTCTTCCTCTGCATTAAATCCGTCCCAGTTCCACATGTTAGACCTGAAGAACGGTACCTTGTCGGTCATATCGGCCCAAAAGAATACAGGCTCTATAGGTGCATTGTGCGATATGGGTATCGTGATGTACGAAAGGATGACTTGGAGTTTGAGAAGGATCTTGTGTGTAGCATAGCAGAGTTTATACGGTCAGGTAAGTCAGAACCCAATGGCACAAATGAAGATTTGAAGAAGGATGATGAGAAAATGACGGTTGTGGGGACGTGTTCTACCCATGCAAAAGGGGTTCAAATAAGTGAGGATAATGTAGACAATGCAGAGTCAGCTGGTACATCAGAGCTAAGAGAGATACGGTCTCCAATAGTGAACCAACCAAGAAAAAGGGTAAGGTTTATTGTACCAGAAAGCCCTAAGATCGAGAGGGGTACACAGGAGGAGTTGCGGGAACTGATGGAAGCAAGGGAAGCTGGGGTGGCTTACATAATGGGGCACTCTTATGTGAGAGCAAAGCAAGGATCTAGCCTGCTGAAGAAGCTTGTGATTAATGTTGGGTATGATTTCTTGAGACGAAATTGCAGGGGACCGGCAAATGCACTAAATGTACCTCATGCATCTACTTTGGAAGTGGGGATGATCTACCATGTTTGATTATGACTATACAGAAACAATCATGTAACTGTACATGTGTTTGTAATCTTTATGCAAATAGATCAAAAGCCACCTCTGTTGCAGTGGTGGATGAAAGAGTTAGTCATTTAATCTTTTCTTTCAGCATTGCATCCTGCACCATGGTTCTTCGGAAACTTGCCTTTTCAGGTTTTTGGAACATTATAATGCCTAAACCAATTCTCAGCTGACTTATTAAACTTTTTAAGGGTACTAAAACTTGGCTTCTACATGCAAATGATAGAACCGATGTCAAGCACTATGTACAAATCAAGAGGGTTGGAATGATTGGGATATTTCAAGCACCCTTTTCAGGTTTCAAGTACCTGTTAGGGCATTAGTCTTGCAATGTTTTCTGACAAAGTTGGAGTTAACTCGCCATTATGCACATTTAAGGCTTCTTTTGGATACTTCTACTTTCTATTTTTAATTTTAAATAAAAACAAAAATGAAAATTTTGAGAGTAAAAAAATTTTTGTAGTTATTTTTAAAAATTGATGTGGTAAGTAAGTGAGCCAACTCAACACGGGGGAAGATGTTGGCCCCACAAGGTCACACATGTATTAACAATCAAAGTTTTTATATGTATAATCTGTATTTTAGAAAATGATTGTCAGATATCGTGATTTTTAGCGTGTATGACGGTCGATTTTTCAAAATACATATCCCATATTGACTAAAAATTATAGTCCTTATATAAACTTATATGCGTACCTACCTATACAAAAATTACTCTATATATATAATGAATGAACTCACCATTCCACAAGAATGGAGATTCCCACAAATACAACTACCTCCCCCTCCACCACAATAAGATACAGCCTCAACTAAAGTAAAAAAGATGATAGAATGTATTGTTGGAAGCGTTGGAATAAGCTTTGCTTCAAGCTCATTCAAACTTCCACAGAACCTCACAGAAGAAGCAATGTAGAGACCTCTACTATATATATAATAATTTTCTTATGAGGATTTCTTTAAATGAGGATTTGGCTTTTAGTCAATGTGAGATGGGAAATTTGAAAAACCGACCGTTGGATTAGATCGGAGGTGAGGAGTACTGGATCCAAGGAGTTTGCTTCTGTTCTAATTGGTGATGCTTGTTATTAATGCACTAGTAGGGAAGGCCTTAGAGAGGGACCCAAAATAAGGGACCATGGGTTCAACTGGTGCTGCTTGTTATTCAATACTTTGTATGTATAAGGTTGGTTCAAAATTTTTATAAGTTCTCTTTATTTTTCTAAATCCCTATTATTTTCTTTTTCCAATAGTTAGAAGAAAAGCTTTGGATAAATTCATCATTGCTCCCTATAGCCATTCCAGTTCAAACTTCAAAGGAAAACACCTTTTATAAAACTCCTTTTGTTACCTAATCTTAGAAACCTATCCTTATTTTAAATCCTTGATGCAGCAAAAACTAACCCGATGAAAAAGCTCTTTTGAGAAGTGGCAACTTGTTATTAACTAGTTGATTGTCAATACGACAATATCAAAATAGGCATTTGGAATTCGCTGATTCACAAAATAATGACAATTAGAAAATTTGAGAAAATCTCAACCATGATATTATTACTTTTCAAAAGCCAATCAACCATGATGGCTACATCCCTATTTATAGAAAAATAAACTAAAAAATAAAATCAACTAAGAAAAGAAAATAATTAGAGAATGATTAAAAATAAAAATTTTCGAACTAAAGTCATAAACTACAAGTTAAGAACTCAAGAATCGATCAGTCCATAATTGACGGCACACAAATTGAACTTCTATGTAGAAAATTATGAGCAAAAGGAAACTTTTCAACAATGGTAAAACACATTTTTCAAGGTGAAGTGGGAGAATACCGTCTACCGATCTATTAATGACACGTGGATGAAATCTGAACCCGATCCGTCTATGTTCATTATTTTCGAATCTCAAAATGATACCCGATCAATTTGTTCTGCCCGATCTCTACAAAGCCAGCTGTAAAGTAGACACTCATTACACTAACGGCCTCTGCAAAACCTGCGGGTTCAGACAGGTCTGATGTGGGACAGTGACAGGCCATCATGATCCGAAGAAACGGTTACGGAAATATCCTAAAAGGGGTATTTCCGATCCTACCCCGTACGGACATCGTGTAATTACAATATGCGACCGACCCTATAAAAGGTAAAGGTCACATCCAATACGAGGTATGCACTAAAAACCCTACCCAACCTTCAAATATTCTCTCTGTTTCTTGTCTTTGCGTACTAACTTGACCGTCGGAGGTTTACAGGTCGAGTACCACACTGGTGCAAGTATCCAAGAAATACACCATTTCAGTCCCCGATTTAGGCATATTCCACCTCTCCGTTTTTTGACATCATCAGTTTGGCGCCCACCGTGGGGCAGATAACATTAATCTTTCGGCGCCTATTCATCCAACGACGACCATGGTGATTAATGGATCGGGGGTTCTGAACAATGACGACCTCAACATTCCGATCACGGCAAACACTCAGGCCGTTTTGCCTCAAATCAGCAACTCGCCTCTCGACGATAGACATGAGAGATCGGAAAGGCCACCCTCAACAAACAAAGAGCCAAGCCAACATCATGAACCCCAAATATTACCACCTGCTCGATACGACATAGGGTCTTCCTCAAACGACCCATATCAACTCCATTTCCTAAACATGCAAAAACAAATGGAGAGTATGACCCTCATCATTCAAACCTTAACTCGTCAACAAGAAAGGCTCCTGTCACACGAAGCTCACAACCACTCTCCTCAAAACCAACCACCGATTCCAACATTTCCTCAACAAACCAGAGGGCAGGAAACGGCACGGCAACCACCACCCCCGAGGAGAACGGCGGTTGAAAGCAGACGATCGGCACCTCGTGAAAATAGGAGCGGACATCGGGAGGATGAAGGAAGTAGTTCTAAGATTGGATCAAGGAGACGACCTACGAATCTTGAACGACACCGAGAACGCGAGGATGAAGGTTCTCAGGGAACGAGAGGATCAAGGTTGAGACGCCCTCGGCGAGAAAATACCCGATTCACTCCTTATCCAAGGGGAGCGGAGCAAGTGAGGGAAAACAGACCCGACTCTAGGGAAGTTGATCAATCTTCTCCATTCATTTCCAGGGTTCTACGTGAGCCTTTACCCAACAAGTTCAAACTACCGACCATTGATCCATACGATGGGACCACCAACGCAAGAGAACACATCATGACATACAAAGATCACATGTACCTTAGAGGTATCGCTGATCCGATTATGTGCCGAGCCTTCCTGATGACTTTGAAGGGACCAGCCCGAACTTGGTTCCAAAGATTGGCTCCAAATTCAATCAGCACTTTCCAGAGTCTATGCTCTGCATTCACCGTTCATTTCGTTAGCAGCAACCGACCTAAGCGACCCACGACTCATCTTCTCAACCTCGAGCAGGAAAAGGAGGAGAACCTGAAATCATACATTTGACGATTTAGCTCGGCCCTGCTCGAGATAGATGACATAAACGAAGGAATGGCGATCGCCGCCATGATAAATGGCCTCAGGGCCAGAAGCTTGCGGATCTCATTCGCTAAAAGAGAGCCAAAAACGATAACCGAACTCCTGGAAAAAGCAAGGAAATACATCGGGGTGGACGATGCTTTTGACTCTGAGAAAAAGGACCGTGACTCGGCTCCAAAGAGGAAAGAAAGGGACTCCGAGGAAAAGAAATTACCGGACAAAAAACAAAAGGCTGAGGCAACCGACCAACGGCGTTCTCCACCAAGAAGATTTACATCTTTTACTCCGCTGCGATTACCAATTAACTCTGTTTTGAATCAAGTCGGCACACAGCCGTACGTAAAGTGGCCCCTACGATTAAGGTCTGACCCAAAAAAGAGAGACAAGAATAAGTGGTGCGCCTTTCATAAGGATCATGGCCATCTTACCGAAGAATGCTTCGATCTCAAGAACGAAATCGAAAGCCTCATCAAAAGGGGGTTTCTGAAGGAGTTCATTGATCAGTCTAAGGCCGAAAGCACCCATCAGCAGAATCCCGATCAAAGGATTGGCCAACCCAACCAGAGGCTTGCGGGTGTAATAGACACTATTCATGGGGGGTTTACGTATGCCGGAGAAAGCAGATCGGCGAGAAAAGCATACGCAAGATCAGCAAACTCTACAGCTTCGGACCAGGTATATAACCTTTCTCGTCAAAGGCCAAACAGATATGGCCTCCTAACTTTCTCTGAGGGAGACCTGAAAGGAGTCCACTTACCACATGATGACCCCCTCGTTATTAAGGCAATCATAGCAAATTTTGAGGTAAGCAAAATCCTGATCGACACTGGGAGCTCGGCTGATATTCTGTTCATCACAGCGTACGAGAGAATGGGAAGAAGAATAGCCGACCTCTTACCAATCAACACTCCTTTGGTCGGGTTCAATGGGTCGACCCTACAACCACTTGGATGGGCAAACCTGCCAATCACGATCGGAGACCAGCCCACCCAAGCCACTCGGGATGCAACTTTCATGGTCGTCGATTGTCCGTCGGCGTACAACGCAATCTTCGGCCGACCAACCTTGAACGATTTTTGTGCGGCAGCCTCAACCCTACATCTTTGTGTCAAGTTCCCGACCTCCCATGGGACCGGTACGGTCAGAGGAGATCAGGCTCTAGCCCGTTCATGTTTCAACATTTCACTAGACAACAGGGAAGAACCATCAAGCCAAAGCCTTCTTTCAGATTCAAAGGTTTCAAATATCAACAATCAAGCCGACCAAAAGTCCGATGATCGTTTATAGCAATCAAAGCAGGAAGAGTCCGGAATGGATGACCTTCGAGATGAAAATAGTTCCAGTTCCAGGACGATCCCGTTGGAAGGACTTCTTGAATTTCAAATCCACCCCACTGATCCGAGTAAAACAGCAAAGATAGGATCCGAACTCCGGACTCATATGAAGACCGATCTGGTTGCTTTTCTCAGAAAGAACTGGGACATATTTGCATGGGGGCACGAGGACATGCCTGGGATTGATCCAAATGTTGCAGTTCATAAACTACATGTTGACCCGACCTACAAACCTGTCCGGCAAAAGAAGAGAGTCACTTCAGAAGAAAAGGCTAGGGCGATCCAAGAAGAAGTACAAAAGCTTCTCAAAGCTGGTTTTATACAAGAAACCTTTCACCCCGACTGGCTTTCCAACTGCGTCGTTGTCAAGAAAAAAACAGGCAAATGGAGGGTATGTATTGACTTTACCGATCTGAACAAAGCCTGCCCGAAGGACAGTTTTCCGCTCCCACGCATTGATCAAATGGTCGATGCCACGGCTGGTCATGAACTCCTGAGCTTCATGGATGCTTACTCAGGTTACAACCAGATCATGATGCATCCTTCCGACCGGGAAAAGACAGCTTTCATAACGGCGATCGGCATGTTTTGTTTTCTACGGATGCCGTTTGGGCTTATGAATGCAGGATCAACCTACCGGAGAACTGTCACGCGAATGTTCGGACTACTTCTAGGATCAACTATGGAGGTCTACATCGACGACATGCTGGTCAAAAGTCTAAAGGCCACCGATCATATCAAAAATTTGGATGAAGCTTTCAAGATAATGAGAAGGTTCGGAATGCGTCTCAACCCGACAAAGTGTTCCTTCGGGGTAAAATCTGGAAAATTTCTAGGCTTTCTGGTGACGGAGCGGGGGATTGAGGCCAACCCCGATCAAATTAAAGCTTTGCTCGAAATGAAGTCCCCAACAACTATCAAGGAAATCCAAAGCCTTACTGGTCGGATGGCCGCGCTAAATAGGTTCATTTCAAAATCTTCTGACAAAGGATCACAGTTCTTTAAAGTCCTTAAGGGGAATAAAAGATTTCAATGGACTCCAGAAGCCGAGGAAGCTTTTCAGAGACTAAAGGTCTACTTTGGGTCACCCCCACTCCTTTCAAAACCTATCCAAAATGAGGTCCTTTTTCTCTATCTTGGTGTTTCCCCTTCAGCGGTCAGTTCAGTGCTCGTCCGGGAAGATAAAGAGGTACAAAGGCCGATCTACTATATCAGCAAAGCCTTGGTCGGAGCTGAAATAAGGTACCCCTATCTAGAAAAACTGGCATTTTCAGTTGTCACCTCCGATAGAAAATTAAGACAATATTTTCAAGCTCACCCGATTGTTGTATTAACCGATCAACCTTTGAGGCACGTCTTACACCGACCTGATACGTCGGGAAGAATGGTGCGATGGGCAGTGGAACTCGGTGAATTCGATATCGACTATCGGCCCCGATTGGCAGTAAAGGGTCAAGCACTGGCTGACTTCATTGCGGAATTCACATCCGAGGCTAAAGAAGATACTTCAATCATCCCGATCCAAACATCATCCGAAAATACAAGAGATTCGCAGCTTTACCCAGCCTGGCATCTTTTCGTAGATGGATCTTCAAACTCCAAAGGATCGGGAGCCGGAATTGTGCTCATTTCTCCCGAGGGAGAAAAAATAGAGCTAGCCCTGAGGCTCTGTTTTAAAACCACAAACAACGAAGCAGAATACGAAGCACTGTTAGCTGGACTACAAATGGCTACCGACCTTCTTGTTCGTGATGTGCATATATTCAGCGACTCCCAACTGGTGGTGAATCAGATCAATGGAATCTACCTGGCCAAAGAACCAACAATGCAAAAGTATTTAGAGAAAGCCAGCCTTAAGCAAATTTACATCAGCCTCCATCAGCCAAGTTCCAAGAGAGGAAAACTGTCACGCCGACGCATTGGCAAACCTGGCTTCAGCTGTCCAGACTGACCTGTCAAGATCAATAGTTATCAAGCTTGCCAAACGTCCTCTAATAGATACACTTGAGATCCCAATCTTCAGTATAACTACCGATCCAACTTGGATGGATCCAATCAAAGATTATATCATGACGGGTAAACTTCCAACAGATCGGGCTGAAGCTCGAAGAGTTAAAAGTCGGGCTGCTCGATATTGCGTCATCAATAGTAACCTCTACCGACGCTCATTCTACGGACCTTGTCTCCGATGCGTTCTGCCAGACGAAGCCAACTATGTTCTGCGTGAAATTCACGAAGGAGTATGCGGTAACCATGCAGGAGCTCGATCACTCGTAAAGAAAACAGTTCGGCAGGGCTACTACTGGCCTCATATGGAGAAAGATGCGATGACTTTGGTCCGGCAATGCGACAAATGTCAAAGGTTCGCCCCAATTCCGCATCAACCTCCTAATTTTCTTACCCCGATTTCAAGTCCTTGGCCATTCGCGCAGTGGGGGATTGATATTGTTGGCCCCCTCCCGAACGCAAAGGATCAAAAGAAATTCCTGATAGTGGCGATTGATTACTTCTCTAAATGGGTAGAAGCCCGACCTGTTGTCCGAATCACCGAAAGCTGCATCCGAAGCTTTATTTGGGAAAACATTATTTGCAGATTCGGGATACCGCGCGTTTTGATTGTCGACAACGGAACTCAGTTTAATAATACCGGACTGCGAAAGTTATGTACCGAACTTGGTATTCAAAATAACTTTTCCTCACCGGGCCATCCCCAAGCCAATGGACAGGTCGAGGTCACCAATCGGACAATCATCCATTCCTTGGAAAAAAGACTGGAAAGGGCCAAAAGTTTATGGGTGGATGATCTCCCATCAGTCTTATGGGCATATCATACCACTAGTCGGGTTTCTACGGGAGAAACCCCTTTCTCTCTTACCTACGGAACTGAAGCGATGATTCCTGTTGAGATCGGCATTCCATCTTACCGAATCGAGATTTTCAATGCTGAAGAAAATGATCGCGAACTTCGCTACAATCTCGACATGTTGGAAGAGAAACGAGAGGCAGCCCGACTCAGGATGGCCGCCTACAAACAAAAAATGGCTCGGGCTTACAATAAGAACGTGAAAGTAAGGCATTTTCAATCTGGTGACCTCGTCCTTAAAAAAGTCCTAAATCCTAGCAAGCTCGAACCTAACTGGGAAGGGCCATACAAAGTTCGGCACTACAATAGGATCGGCACATACTGGATTACCGACCTTCAAGGAAAATTGCTTAAGCGTCCCTGGAACGCCGCACATCTCAAGAAGTACTATCAGTAGAGGACTCATCCTCCCGAACTATCTCACTTAGATTTTTTCTGTATGTTTCTTCTTTTTTCAATATATATACAAATATCTTTGTTCCTTTCTCTGATTACTTGCCGATCTTTGTATTTATATATATTGTTTCTCTATATACAAATATTGTTGTTTATGTTTTTTATGTTATATTTCCTCCCGATGTTTTTACCTTGTTAGAATTTTTGCCTTCTTAGTCAATTATTATAAAATTCGAGTGCATTCAACATGGAAGTCCAGACCCAAACTCGGGCCAGCAAATTTCTGATAGTTTGCTCATTGATCATTGAAATTGATCGGGGGTTAAACGTCCTAATGTTACCCCCAGGTACTACGGTATCCATCCCAGATAACCTAACGATCTCAATAAACAGTTCGGTGTATGATACTCAAAATTGAATCGTACTACATAACTCCGAACTGGGGGGCATCTACGAGAATGAGATTAAAAAACTCAAAGCAGTACAACAGAAATTGCACCAAAAAACTTCCATTTCATTCAAAAATAAAGAGTTCAGTACATATCGTTACCACAAAAAAAGCAAAGAAAAAAAAATATACATCAGTCATCAACATGGATCATCTGATCCTTAGAGGTCGGGGTATCGGAGCGCTCTTTTGGAATAGAAGGATCGGCAGGAGTCTGAGAAATCGGCATATTTTGGCCCGTACCCTCACGATCACTGATCGTAGCCTCTTCATCCTCTTCTGCAGGAGGGTCGGCGGGGGCTTTGGCTGCATCTCGCTGCCTCTTGATCTCCTCCAGAGTGACCATAGAAAGATCAGCCTCTGGCATAAGCTTTGCAACAAAGTCTTTGGCCATATTGAAGCCCCTAGCAAGGAAAGGGCTGGCTGTCTTGATCACAAGATTCTTCAACTCTGGAGAAGATCGGTAGTCCTGAACCGCCTTCTCAGCTATTTCTTTTTCGGCCTCCTTGGCTGGTAGAAGATCGGCCTCAAGAGCCTCAATTCTCTTCTTAAACTCCTCCTCCCGATTCTTCAACCTTGTTTTCTCAAGCTCCAATGAGGTCTTGAGACCCCGAACCTCTTCGGCAGATTGTTCCACTTGCTCCTTCAGTTTTCTTGTGATAACCTCAGCATTGCCTTTGGCTCTTCTCGCCTCCCGTGCTGCTCGGAGGGAATGAAGCCCAAGAAAGGCACTCTGAAAAATGCAAACAAATTATGAAGAGAAGGTCACATGACAAAGTGTGAAAGACCAAACCGAAGGAAAATTACCTTAATGGCCGAGTGAGCAAGTTGCTCGGAGATCTCGTTGGGTGCCATTTTGCAAAGGGTCTCTTGGTCGACCGGACCCAGGAGACCCTCAAAAGCCTTTAGGCTCAAAGTCGGGCTGTTCATAAACGAACTCCCAACTGTGAGACCCGAAAGATTTAGAGGGGCCCCTAGTCTAGCGCTGAACCATTCTCTAGCAGCGGCACGAGAAGGTCGGGATCCCAATCCAGAGCCATCGCCAGAGCCCGACCCGATCTCCGTAGCGACCGGCACGGCAGTGGGAACTTCTTCTGCCGGTCGTTTCTTCTTCCGAGCCGGTTGTGCCGAGGCTCGAGCAACAGTTACCGCGGTTGAAGACGACCCAGGAGGAACTGCGGCCCCGGCAAGGACATCGTCCAAATCGATATCCATGCCTGCAAAAAAGGTAACCCGATTAGGAAATAGTTCACGAAAATATATTTGTATGTTATGAGATCGGGATACCTCTTTTTTTCTTTTTGTTGTTCTTTTGTCTGTTCTTTCGGTCCTCAATCACCTTCAAAATCTCGAGCTCTCTCTCCCGATCTCTTGGAGTAATTGAGAACCTCCGATATTGCTGAAGAAGAGGTTCTATTTGACGACCGTCTGTTGTGATGCTCCTAAAAAGGCGAGGCACTAGTTCGGCAGGACGAACTGCGAATTGATAATCAAGATAATGCAGCTTCCAGATCCTGTCGTCTCGAAGACCGTTGAACCCTCGCTCTTCTCTCCACAAACGGTCGATCCGACCGATGGTCCGCTTAGGCAAAACGGGGCAACGAGTAATCTTGTCAACTGCAGACCGACATACTATTAGATTCAATACGGGAGCATATATGAAAGCAAAAACAAAAGAAATCAACTAAACGCTACCCGATCTAAACTACCTGGTTCGGGCCTCCATTCCCTTGGAATAGGAAAGTTATGTTCTTCGTCGGCCCCGAACTCCCATCCCGGGCCACTGACGAAGAAGTAACTATTCTTCCACCCTTTTATGGAAGAGGGGAGATCACCGATGCCCGGTTTGTTTTTTCGGTTGCCCAAGTACCACCATCCAGGAGATGCCCGAGCATTCTCCTTCAAGGAGCACATGCACCTCAACTCGCAGAAGTTCGGCTCCCATCCGAGCGATCTCCACAGTACCATAAACCCAAGGAGTACTCTCCATGAGTTCGGCGTGAGCATCACGGGGGTTACCCCGAGCTTAAGAAGAACCTCTCGGATGAAGGGTTGGAGAGGAAATCTAAGGCCGATCTTAAAAGTCTCTTCGTAGAAGCAGACTTCACCCGGCAGAGCATCGGTGGCACGGATCTCTGGCCCCGGGATTCGGATACTGACGGAGTTCGGGATCCGGTACTCTCTCCTAATTTCAGTCTCTTTTTCCTCTTCTAAGAGGTTAATATGAACGAATGGATATGGAGCTGGGGGAAGGGATTCATTGACCTCTCGATTTTGAGCGGGATTAGGAGGGATAGCTCTGATCGGAGGGACTTCTAAGGTATTGAACCTAGATCCCGATGTAGTGGCTCCAGAGCCATCTCGGTATTCTGATCTACACCGATCTACAGGCGGATCCCGACCCGACATACTTTGTTCTATTGCTTGATTGACAAGAAAAATTGCCGGAAAACTCAAGAAAAAAGGCCGGAAAATTCAAGAAAATAAGCCGGCGAACTCAAGAACTCGCCGGAAAACTCAAAAATACAGTGGTTCTAACGCTAAGGAAAAGAAATAAACGGGAAAATGAACGAAAAATGCGAAAATGGTGAAAGAAAGGATGAGAAAATACCTTGTAAACGGGAAGGAAGGTTGAAAAAACTGAGAAACAAAGATGATGAAGGCTGGATTCGCGAAAAACACTCCGGCGAGGCTCTGACGAAACTCCGGCAGCAATTCGAATAGAGAGGAGGGTGAAATGAGGGGGAAGAAACCCTAGCTTTCACTTTTATAGCCTGCCCGACAGATGATTAAATGAAGCTGCGACACGTGGCGACAATTGAAGCAACCAAGAGAGACAAATGATGAGGTCTGCGAGCCGTCGCCTCGGTCTCGACTCCCAAAAAACGGCTAAGACGGCCAACCGTCACCTCGATCACGATTCCCCACCAACAGGCTGGAGGCAGCAGACCTTCACCTCGAAACACGCTCCCCGAGTAACGGCTGACCTCGAAAAAGCCAATCGACGATCAAATTATGAGCCTCGAATATTGAGAAAATCAAATTTGGACAAACCGATCAAGTTCCATAAATCAAGAACATTCACAACCGATCTAAATCTTTGAAATCAAGTTACACCGATCTACGATATCACGGCAAGGCGACAGACCGATCAATCAAACACACGTCTCATAGATCTTATGTACTTGTGAAAATTCGTCTGTGTTGAAAATTCACAAGTAGGGGGCAACTGAAGTGGGAGAATACCGTCTACCGATCTATTAATGACACATGGATGAAATCTGAACCCGATCCGTCTATGTTCATTATTTTCGAATCTCAAAATGATACCCGATCAATTTGTTCTGCCCGATCTCTACAAAGCCAGCTGTAAAGTAGACACTCATTACACTAACGGCCTCTGCAAAACCTGCGGGTTCAGACAGGTCTGATGTTGGACAGTGACAGGCCATCATGATCCGAAGAAACGGTTACGGAAATATCCTAAAAGGGGTATTTCTGATCCTACCCCGTACGGACATCGTGTAATTACAATATGCGACCGACCCTATAAAAGGTAAAGGTCACATCCAATACGAGGTATGCACTAAAAACCCTACCCAACCTTCAAATATTCTCTCTGTTTCTTGTCTTTGCGTACTAACTTGACCGTCGGAGGTTTACAGGTCGAGTACCACACCGGTGCAAGTATCCAAGAAATACACCATTTCAGTCCCCGATTTAGGCATATTCCACCTCTCCGTTTTTTGACATCATCACAAGGCTTAAATTTACAAGGCTTAAACCATGGATTTTGCACGAAAAATGGCATACATCATAGCATGCATAGTGGTCTGTTGTGATCCTCTAGGTCAACTTGTGCACACCAGACTAAGTTCCCTCTCCTGTACAGTCAAAGGCAGGCCTTCTACATCAGGACTAGCGAATTCACAAGAAAATAATTCCCATGGCCTAACTCCAAGAGGTTGTCAAGGTTCGATAGTTTCCAACAACAAATTCTTTAATAACCATTGTGTCCCGTATAAGATGCTTCGTTTGAAAAGTTCCGGCTATTTTCTCACCTAAATATGGGGGAAAAAAGAGGTAAATTTTGTTGACATAGAGTTATACACCATTTATGACCAGGTCTAGAAGATAGAAATTAAAATTTTGTTGGTCTAGATGAGAATTAAATATCAATAGGTTTTTTTTTTCTGTTCTTTTTTTGTGTGTTCAATAAATATCAATATCAAAGGTTGCCCATTTGAAGGTGTTGTTTGGGTGAAGTTTATGTATGTGCATTTGTTGTGTTTGTGAGATTATTTCTGTGTTCTGTCGATTTTCTAAAAAGAAAAAAGAAAAAGAAAGAGGGGATTAATGGCATTTTAGCTGTGTTTGTGGTATTCTTAACAAGTTTTTGTCCCGAATCGACCAAAGAAGAGTCATCAGTATTCAATTTGTATCACCCTTCTTCTGCCGGAATCCTCCTAGAAAAGAGCAATTTCAAGTGCTTCTAATGGACTTGTTCTTTAATTGAGATCTCTTTGGTGTGTTTTATTGTTTTTTTGGCATTTGACACGGTTATTTAAACATGAGCTTAAATTTTATATTTTAAAAAATAAAAAAATAAAAGAAGTAAAAACTTATCCAAAGTGGCCTTAAGTTTGCGGCTTACTTCATGTCTAGAGTGCCTTCACGAGGATCCTTGGAGCAAAGTGTGTCGCTCTCGGAACAGTCTGAAAATGACTTGGAATAAATGGATAAACAAACAGATCATTGAAAGAGACCCAAGCCTTATTTGGATTAATTTTGCCTAAAATCACTTTTAGAACTCAAAATGCAACTTGATCTAAGAGAGATCATATATGATAATCACTTTTAGACAACTAAATGGGTGATATGATGGTTGGCCAAAGCTCAGCTTGGCTTGTGTCATAATTACTTCTGGTATAAAAATTTTGATATGTAAAGAAATGATTTGGATGCAACTCTAAAAAAAAATATAGATAAAAATAATAAGTCTCCAATAGTAATTATAGGTAAAACTAATCCAAACAGCACCTTAAAAGATCATAATAGAATAAATTTGGGGCATACAATTATTATTGGATCATTATAAACATTATGGAGGATGTCAAGCTTCTGACAACAAAATTTGATGAGTTTCTCTTTCATATATTGATATAGACAGGCCAGTGGGGCGGCAAATTATCTGTCAAGATTGGGCCATGATTGGGGGCAACCATACAGGGGCCGAGCTAAGTGTAAGCCAAGGCACCCCCAACTTTTCAAAGAGAGGGAGAGAGTGAGAGAGGGAGAGATTACTAAGGGCTTACCCTCATAGGCTTTTTCTTAATGTATAAAGACTCTAATTTTCAATTTTAATATCACTATGTTGATTTGTGTAGGTTTGAATCAAATACGTTAATTTAAAAGTTTGAAATATCCATCCATGGAAATTTTGAAAATTGTGTGCATGCTTTGCCTATACTAAACTCTTTATTGTTCTCCGAAATTTTTATGATATGATAGTATAACGAAAAAATATGTGATAAATTTTAGTGAATTAATTCGTCATAAAATTAAAAAATTCCGTATAGTGAGATAAAATATTAGTCTTGAATTTGTTGAGATTATGGTTAGGATTCATTCCAAAATAAAATAAAATTGAAGTTTTAAAAAAATTTTAATTAATTTTTCAAACCTGATGGGAAAATCTCCCCGACCCGCATAATTCTCGCCCCGCCCCCGTCCCATTTTAAGTTGGGATTGGGACGGGTTTGGGAAATGATTTTAATTCACGGGACGGGATTGAAAAAGCAAAAACCTACCCCGTCCCGCCCCGTTGACATCCCTAGGAAACTTGCTTGCTGGCTTTCCAAGAGATGAGAATTTGCTTTGATAAAATGGCCTTACATTATTGACATAAGTAAGCAAGGATGAGGCCTTCAGCCCATTTCATGCAGAATGATGGGGTTGCCCTTCTGTCTCTTCAGAGGTCTTTGGATCAAAATTTATATTTCTCATTTTATAATACTACTGATTTCTCTCGGCTTGTGTTCAAAACTGCAGCTACTAAACCAGGCCCAATTCTTCAAAATATCTTAGTTTTTTCTTCTTCTTTTCCAAAATAATAAAAGAAGTCAAATAGTACAAACCCACCCTTTTAAAATTGAGTTCGAGTTGCCAATGACCTTATAATCCAGTGGTATGTATCCATACTTTCAAGGAGAGTTTTTGGGTTCCAGCTTGTGGAAGCGTATTAACACTAATTTGTTAGTTTTGGGTAGTTTGGGGGTGACAGTAGATTTCTATCTTGTGACAATTAAAAAAAAAAGGATAAATTATCCAAAAGTACATTCATGCGTTTAGAACAAATAGCACAAGGTTGTTCAATTTTATATATACTATGAGATTCCTGATATATATATATATATATATATTGTTTAGTTGTTAGGTTAAATTATTTTTGGACCTAATAGTATAAAATACTTTTGTCATAAACTTGTGAGTATGTAATGTTCCGAACACTTAATTTTCTCCATATAAAAGCGCGAGAGATATACTCGCGGGGGTTGAGCCAGTTGTTGGGGGGGGGGGGTTGTTTTGGATTGTGGAGTTTGTCATATCGGATTCAAGATTCTTTGCTAGCATATTGTTGTATATCGGTAGTTTCATTTAATTGTATTATCTAATGTCTTATCTCTTTAAGGAAAAAAAAACCTTCTTCGATTGAATTGAAAATAGATTGTTGAATGAAAAAAACAAAACAGAATAGCCCCATTAAAAAACACAGAAGGTCCATCAAATTTCCAACCCAATTAGATCAAACCGTTGAAACATCACCATCATATCCATTTTCAGTAAAGAAATTGCAGATTCTAGTAGGCAAGATAAAGCCAAAAAAAATTAGTTCCATTTTCATCCCCAGCATTGAAATGGTATCATTGAAGTCCTGCAGGTACAAACCATATGCAAATGTGGCATTTCCCAAGAGGATAAGATCAAAAGTAGTTTACACAAAAAAATGGACCATAAATTTTTGATGATTTTGATATCATTTTCATAAACAATATATGAATATAAATAAATCTGCAAATATCTTCAAAGGTTTGTTACAATTGCATTACAATGAGGGACCCACTTAAGGGAAATCTTCCCCCAAAAAATAAAGTGCAAAATTAATGCAATCTATGGAATAAATGGTTAAGGCTTATCCACGTTGATACTTTAAATCAAAGTTCTTATAATGCGGTGCATTAATCGTATGAGTATGATTTATTCAGTTCTATGCACAAATCACCTCTCACGTGTTTATATTTTTACAGTAGACATACCTACGTCGCATTAAGTATGTTCGTGGCCATATGAAATTTTCTTTACGTTTTTTTCTAATTTTTGAATTAATCCTTTTAAAATTAATATTTTGCCCCCCTAATGTTATACTAATTTTTCTTTTGGTCTTCATTATTTGTGGTATTTTCTTTTTTTTTTTTTACAATTACACTCCAACTCTTCCATAATATCATATTTTCATATGATATAGTCAATTTTTCAATTTATCAACTAAGATTTGAAAGGAAAAAAGAAAAGTGTTTATGTAAAATTTGGCCAAATAATTAAAAAAAAAAAAATCTTCAACCTTAGCATTAAATTCATAAAAAATTTAGATATAGTTGAATTCTAAAAAAAAACACTTACTAATTTTACAAATTAATAATTACCGCACATAGTTTGCCCCCTTGGGAAGAATTCCTGGCTTCGCCCTTGATTGCATGAGTTTTTTTAGGCTTTTAGATTAGAAATAAAAAATAAAAAATAAAAAGTGTGGATTTGTTTGTAGGGTTACATTGATGTATTGTACTACAAAAGCTCAAGTTTAATGTCGTGGTATTTAACCAACTGAGGTTAGTCCATTTGGCTAGGGTCCATGACTCTCATTTAAGAGGTCATGGGTTCGGTTATCACATTTGGCAAGTTTATGATGGTTTGCTTCAAGTGGTGGACTTATATCCCTACGCGCTCCACAATTCCCGTATTGCGATATCCCATTCCCTACTAATGACTAACAACTAATCCTACTGATATATACCATGTGACAAAAAATTTAAAAAAATGCCGTGGTATTTATTTATTTTTCCAGTTCAAAGCAAAGTGAGTATTATTATCTCATCAATTAAAGGCTCCCTTCCACACCACTTAACATGGGTTTTCAATAAGCATGGTAGGTGAATTGTTTTTCTGTTCAATTAAACACTGATTAAAGTGAAAGTGGTCAAACTGATCCAACTTCATTAAAAGAGGCAAATTTAAAATGGACTTTGTTCAATGCATGTAGCCAAATAAAACACTCTATTTTTTTTTTATAAATATTTTTTGGAATCTAAAAATATAAAATTTAAGCTCATATTCAAATAACCAAAAAAACTTCTGTCTCATGGAAGATTTTCTCACAATTTATCTCTTGGGTAAATAGGTTTTTTTTTCTTTTTTTTTCAAAACTAAAGATTCAACATCATAAAATACAGTATCATATCCTCCGTGTGTGTGTAAAGTTTTGTTCGATCTTATAACGATGTCCAGATATAACTTATATAAGCCCACTTAATCTTGATCTTTGAAATATACTTCAAAATTAAGTGGACTTATATAAGTTATATTAAGATATCTTATAAAGATTGTGCATGTAGTAAGAGCATCTCCGATGCATTCATGTCATTTGATATGCCAAAGTTAAAATTTGGCATCCCAAATGACATCAATGCCAAATTTTGGCAGTTGTGTGCTTCAATGAATTAATGTTATATTTTGGCATTTTTCATCTTTTCAAAGAGAAAGTATGATACGGCACAAGTGCCATTTGAGGTGTCATATTTGGTACTCCAAATGGCACCCCATTAGAGCATATTACTTAGATGTTAATGCTAAATTTTGACAATGACAACTCATATAGCACTCGCATTGGAGATGCTCTAATTGTAATATTTGATTGAGGTGCACTCCGTCTTGTCACATCACAATCATCTTTTGTGTGCATGTATCCGCACGTGTGAATTATAAATTGCCGCGATACATGATGTGTATGATAAAAGACATGTGAACCAACCTATATATGTGTGTATTAGTGTGTGTGTAAGGTACATATAAATCACTTGAAGGGAAAAGGCTAGGGTTTTACAAAAGAACCACAAAATTTGAAGGGCATCCCTCTTTCTAGACTTGTAGTTACTAATGGTGAATCCCACTAGATGTATAGCTTCCTTATCAAATGGGCAAACGAGGATGGAGCTATCAATCACATTGACAAACCCACCTCTCCCACCTCCTCTTTCTCATTCCAAAGTGGGCACCAAGCCACCAACCATGCTAAGTGTTACACAATACATTATATTATTGAAAAAACATTAAGTCAACGCGACAAAGATACAGGGTTCACCCCCATGCTACATTGTGCACCAAGAAGGATAGAATGGGACTTTTTCTTTTTCTTTTTCTTTTTTATCACTAATTAGAAGCTGAGTTTAATTTTATTTAAAAATCTACAGTTATGTAACAGTAATTTTATTTATCACTTATTGAGAAAATAAGCATTAGTGATTGTGTAACCCACTAACAACACACAACATCATGGCACAACCATGCAACCACTCTGTTGCCCAAATATATATATATAAATTGAGGTATTTTAGATTACAAAAATACCCTTTTCATAGTGCTATGGGCATAACAAGATTGTTTTTTTTTTTTTTTTTGTTTTTTTAGAAAATAGATTTATATCCCCAAAAAAAAAAATGAAATTATAAAAAATATCTCTAATGACGTGATCATGATTCAAGCTTATTCTCAATGAGAGAGTTTGTCAATAAATAAAATGTTTGGAACACATACTTGAGACGTTTGATAACTTTTTTTTATAAATAGTAAAAAGTTATTTGAACTTCTGATCCAACTAATTCTCAAATACGAATCAACTACCCATCAATGCATATCAATTAATATTAAAAAAATTGAACTTGTAATTTGGTTTATGTTCACCCTAAAAAAATTTCTTTATATTTCGGTCAAAAACCGATGGCCGGTTTTTTGATGTGCCAACAGTTTCATGAAAGAAAAAAATCAAACTTAAAATTTTCTATTTCTCGAAAAGTAAACACTAATACCAAATACCTTTTCTATCTCATGAAATATGCATAGATTGAATGTTAAAAGATTGATTTGCAAAGTATTTTATATATATGTGTGTGCGCGCGCGCTATGGTCAGGTGCACCTGATGCATCTTGCATCAGGTGCCTTCTTGTAGATCCTTCTTGTAGAGTCACTTGCACTGTAAATTTTAGAAAATTGACCGTTGGATTAGATACTCCTATAATATATGTCATGCTGCCAAAAATACAGTGATCCAACGGTTAGTTTCTGAAAAAACTGACTGCTAAAAAATAATAACTTTTTAAAGAACAAAAAAGTCATAGTTTTTCAAAGTTACATTTTTCAAAACCAACCGTTGGATCACTGTTATTTTTGGCAGACATCATATACATGATAAGAGTATCTAATCCAACGATCAATTTTTCAAAAATTTTATCACAAGTGGCCCTATAAGAACGTACCTAATGCAAGAAGTATCAAGTGCACCTGATATTAAAAATTTTATATATATATATATATATATATATATAGGTCCCAAGGCCTCATTCATGATTTTGATATTAAAAGTTTTATTTGGAAGCATGCTTATCACTCCATACACAATGAAGAAAAAATGTGAAAAACATAAAATAAAACCTGTGTGTGAAAGTTACGTAACGAACATTCCCATTTAAAGATGGCCCCACTACGTGAGTTTTGGATAGGGACGAGCCCAACCCAAGAAAAAAAAAAAAAAAAAAAAAAAAAAAAAAAAACCCGAAACTGCTTTCATCACTCCACACGCCATCGAGGAAGCTGCCGAGAAACGCGGCGAATGGATAAAGTTGGGCCCACACGCGAGAAGAGTGCGTACCCATTACTCTCACGTGGTTACCACGTGTCACGATTAAACACGACGTTTAAAATGTGATGACGTTGAGATTTGTGGAGTGCGGGTCCCACTTTGGTTAGGTTCGTTGTGGGGTTAGAGAATTTTGTACACGTGTAAGATGTTGATAGGTTGGAGTGGGTGGGACGAGGAAAATGGTAGGAGAGAGTTGGAAGGAAAGGCTTCATATCCTTGTCGCGCCGACGATTTTATCCACTTTCAACAATGTTATGCGAAAGTGCCCGCTTCTTTTATTAAAATTACGTCTATGCCACTATCAGGTTCATGTTTTTTTTAAAAAAAATAAAATAAAATAAAATTCTATGCTTAGTAATCATATTTAATGAAATCAATCCCTATCTAATCAGCACATACTTACATAAATTATGTTACCGTTAATTTATATATTGTACTTGCGGATATTATGCTTGCCAAAAATCATAATGACCCAATGTCATCATTTCAAAATATAGTTATAAAAAAATCGACTGCTGAAAATTATTACAATTTTTTTTAGTGACATTTTTGAGAAATCGGTCATTGAATCACTCCTATTTATCTAATCCAACGGTCAATTTTTCAAAATGTGCATCACACAATCATCTATGGGTTTCGTGTTGATATAAACTTATATAAGCATATGCTGATAGGATCATTTCTGTGCAAATTTTAGAAGATATTGGTTAGAGGGGAGCACGTACTTGGTGCTAATTTATTATTGGGCATTCGATTTCCGTAATTCCCGCTCGTTCCACTCCAAATTTATACAATTCTAGCTCTTTCCACCCCAATTTTTGCGATGGAAAATTATCCAGAACCCCTTAGATATTGAATTCCATACCAGTAGGTCCAGAACACTATAATGTTTACCCATAGTCCCCTCCAAGATTTTTTAAAGTCAACTTTAATTATTTAATGACAGATTTACCCTTTTATTGTTTTTATGGAGAGTTTTATTACCTCTTAAATAGTGTAACTGTTTTGCTAATATATTGGTAAGTTTTTGAGATTTAGTTCAATTCAAATTTTGATTTTTAATTGTGATATATTCGTTTATTGCTTATTAGGTTTTATTTCACAAGGTATGATTTCCCTCTATTTTGTTACACTTTTCTTTTTCACAAGGTATGATTTCCCTCTATTTCCCTTTTTTTTTTTTTTACTTTTTTTGAAATATGTTTTCATTCTCATTTTTTGACTTTTTGATAGCAGACCCACACGTTGCAAATATGAATTTATATGTCTTTAAACAAATAAGTAAATTCACTTATTTATATAAACTAGAAATAAATAAACGTATTTGGAAGTAAGTAAATTTACCTATATTTATTAACAACAAATAAGTAAACTTATTTGGAACTAAGTAAATTTACCTATATTTATAAACTAAAAATAAATAAATGTATTTGGGAATAAGTAAATTTACCTATATATA
>JAESVK010001325.1:2887685-2924122 GCA_017140935.1 Hamamelis virginiana | reverse complement strand
TATATATATATATATATATATATATATATATATATATATATATAAACTAAAATACTTTAACTTTAATTTTCTTTTAAATACTTAACACCAACAAAAAATGTAATAGCATAATTAATTATTTTAACACAAGGTTCAGTGTTCGAACTATGAGAATAGCATTCACATTTTATATAAAATAATATTTTATAGTTTATGTGAGAAAACAGAAAGACCGTTTTCTTTGGTTTCTTTCTAAATCGGTTTCCAAAACTGTCTTAATAATATGCCCATCAAAGACGGTCACAAAATAACCGTTGTTAAATATTATTAAACTAAAACGGTTTTGAAAACCGTTTTTTTTTATCTCTTTCTAAAACGGTTTCCAAAACCGTTTTCTATTTACTGTTTTCTTTGCATCTTTTTGTAGTAGTGACTATTAGAGTGTTTCACGGACTATATTTTGAAAACTGGTTGTTGGATCACTGTAATTTTGGCAAACATGTCATTCATAAGAAAATTGTCTAATCCAACAGTTGGTTTTTCAAAATACATGTCCTACGGCTCCTATAAGGGGTGGACTAACGATAAGCTAGATAAGGACGTCCTTACCTGATCAAAATTCTAAGCATGATAGGCTGACATGATAATTGATGTGATATGACGTATTATCTATCACATCTATTTGTGTTAATACAACAAATATTGACACTGTCGCACTAGCTACTACATTAGGTACGAACTAAATTAGGCAATAAATTGTAGACTACATACTAGACCAAAAAAAAAAATGTAGACTTACAAATGATTAAAAGGACACTATGTATAGTAGCACTAGGGTAAAAAGTAATTTATTAATATATTTTGACAAAATAATCAAATCAAATGTAGAAATCATAAAGATTCTTCTAAAAATATGTAGACACCAAGTTTTGAGCACAACCTCTATGCAAATATCAATGGATTTTTAATTTTTATTTTTATTTTTGTCAAGACATGTTTGTTGATCGAGTTACATCTACATACAAAAATAATATTCCCCAATTGAAGATTCATATGCTTCAAGCATAGGCACGATATATTGAACATGCCCCATCTACTTTGCAAATGTTTCGAGTAAAAGAAATTTGATAATTAAAAAATAAAATAAAACAAAATATATAAAAAAATTTATGTAATTGTTCTAATCCAAAATAGTGCATATATTGTGTGCATGATCGAGTTATATATTAAAAGCTTAAACAATTAATATTGTAAATAGCTATTACATTTTATTAATGTATTAAAAGTTATGCTCTAAATTCTAATTTGGTCATTGAATGGGGTGTTTAGTCCTTGCGCACACCAGACTAAGTCCCTTCCCCAATTTGGTCATAGGCAAGCCATCCACAACGGGACTAGAGGATTCACGAGAAATAATTCTCGTGGTCTAGCTTTAAGAGGTTGCTAAGGTTCAATCACATGATGTCTAGGTTGACAGCTCATCCCAGAGACTACTTGGACAACCCTTTGGAGTTAGCTAGCCATTATTTTTACCACCAAAATGACTATTGTCGCTACCCCAAAATTTGGCGCGTGTGTGGGCCTATCCCCTTTTTGCACTATTAGATTTAGCTAGCGCTATTTGCCAGAAGGTAGGTCGCGTCGAAGTGGTATTGCTGGTACCATTTAAAATTCGTTTGATTTTATTTTATTTATGGAGTATTTGTTTTTGGATTTTTCTTTTTATATATATATAAGATTTCATGGTAGAAATAACTCATATATGTTAAATGTATAATGTTGAAAAATTTTGGACAACATAGACTTATCATCGATGTGGGAATTTTAGAAAAATAACAATAAGAAATTTTTCCATGAAATTTGGTATGCATAAACTAGACAAGTAAGGAAATATGTACAAAAATTTTCAAAAGGTTTGGATAAATCTAGATAAGTAAGACGACCTTGATTTTTAAAATTTTGGTGAATTTTTACTGAGAACTCGATTTTTTATTTGTGTGAATTTTTACTTGGATTTTAAACTCAATTTTTAAGATTTGTGTGAATTTTTATTGAGGTCTCAAACTCGATTTTCAAGATTTGGGTAAATTTTTAGTGAGATATTAAACTCACTTTATAGATTCATTGGCTGTGAATTTTCTTGTAAACCACTGATTTTGATTGGATGTGAATTTTCTTATAACTCACAAATTTTGATTATTTGTGAATTTTCTTGTAATCCACTAATTTTGATTGGTTGTGAATTTTCTTGTAATAAACTGATTTTGATTGTTGTGAATTTTCTTGTATTCCACTGATTTTTATTTTATGTGAATTTTTTGTAATCCACTGATTTTGATTGTTGTGAATTTTCTTATAACTCACTGATTTTGATTGATTTTTAGAGATTTTAAACTTGATTTTTAGATTTAATAATTTTAAAACATAGTCTCACTAAATTTAATCAATAAAATTTTGTTAATATGATATTCAACTAAATCTAGTAAAAAAATTCTTAATTAAATTAAATTTCTTTCAAATGTTAATTCATTTATAGATAAAACATGATTTTTCAAACAACTAATTACAATAAATACCAAATAAATTACTCTCTATTTTTATTAACAATACAAAAACAAATGTAGTTTTCCTTAAATTTTTAGTACTTTTTTTTCAAATTTATAATATGAAAATTGTATAGTTTATTAAGTTTGCATGTATTAATTTAATATCGCTCTTATACAGTTTAGATTTCTCAAACTTTTCATCTTAATTACGTTGTTCACATTATATTTGATATTTTAAAAATATTTTTTTGCTGCAAAAATTTAAACGGCAACGCACGTTGTGCATTTCTACTAATTAAAAACAAATGAATGAAAAATTCTCCAAAAATCCTTCAAATCATGGATTTGAAAAGATTTTCTTTAAAGTCAAGAATGCTCATTTCTTCATTCTCTCTCCCACATTCGTTTATCTCAATCTCACACACGTTCATTAATGGTGGATGCAAACTTATCACTTCTACATCTCTTGTGAACTCATAAACCTCTCTTTTCGTCCCCTTTTTAGTTGGGTTATGAAAGCTTAAAAGGAGGCTCAGATCTAAACTCACTATATCTGGTGGATCTCCTCTATCAAGCTCCATCAATTATCGATCTCCTTCCACACGTTTTTTGTGAGTTTAAATCTATTATGTTTGGATCTTTGAAGAGTGTGGGGAGGAAGAAGAATATGAAAGAAAAGAGAGTTAGGATGGTTATCCTTGTGTTTGAAATATATGATAAAAATAAACGACAGAGATATATTTATCAGTTTTCTCATTATAGATAGATAAATTTATCATTTTTCGTGAATAGATATATTTATCCTTCTCCTTTTCTCATCTCATTTTCTCCCTTTTATTTCTCCTTTCTTTTTGTTATTTTGTAATTTCTTGTATGTATGTTTGAGAATGGATGATCTTTTTTTCTTTTTCTTTTTATATTTTTGTTTTGAATTGTGAAAAAGAAAAATAAAAATAAAAAATGATTAATGTGTCTATTTTGCCTAATCAGAAGTGTTGTCGACCAGTGGTTGGCCTCGGCGCCGCGATAATTTATTCATATCAACAGTGATAATTGTAAATGATTTGTTGTGTTAGAAAGGTATTCTTTGTATATTTGTTATGTTATAAAGGGAGCATTGTTGTCCATTCATTGTATTAAAAAGATGGTTTAATAACATTTTTGTATCCTTTATTCTGGGGTCGTTTTCAATTTGGGTCCTAAACTTTTATATTTTTCAATTTCATACATGAACCATCAAACATTTTTCAATACGTTGGATAGACGTTTAGTTGGCAAACGACGATCTGACGTGGTAATTGAGATAGCAAAATATGTATTACGTGGCAGCTAAAAATTTGGAGATTTGAATGGTGAAATCGCAGTTTAAACCATTCGATAAGAAAATGAAGAACACAATTCTGGTCTGTTCGAACCAAAAGTAAAATGCACTAAATTTTTCTTTCTTGCCAATTTGAACCAAGGCCAAAATTTTATAATTTTTTTTTTTCCAAAATCTCATCACTAAATAACATATATTAATTGGTTACTTTTGTACTATTGGGACTTTTAGTTTCATTAAGGTGATATTTTGGAGATTTTACAAAATCTCATCACATAATCTAGTCACGCACTGTGATGCATTCATTTCCATCTCAACCATGTGCATTATGTAACGCCCCAATCTAACCTTTGTACTGACCATCCCGAATAGGTCGACACGTGTCAAAACGAAGATACAATCTGATATACTCATAAATATTTCCATACTCGGGCATAAAGAAGATAGATATAACAAATATGATATAAAATGAGAATTCATACATATGTCCCTAATTCGCATCATGTAATAAATATAAATATATCTAATGCATAGTGGAGTGCCAACATTCTTGACACATAAAGTGTATATAAAAATATCATAAACTATTGTCTCAAAGCTTGCCAATAGCTACCTATTTCGAAACAGCAAAGTCTAGAAAACCACCAATGCTAGAACCGTAGGGAAAGCATTTTGCACCGAAGATCCTGCTTTAAAACTCTGAGAATCTGCTGTATGAAAGACAATTGTGAGCTTTGAATGCTCAGTAGGAATAGAGTTCTCAACTAACAATGATAATAAAGATGCATATAATCATTCATAAGCAGGTTTGTAAACATTTATGTGGTTTCAAGATATACAAGCATTATGCCAAATATTCTCAACAAACAACATCTAATCTCATGAGTCAGCCAATACACTTTCAATATGTTGGTACGGGAGTAGTCTCAACCAATACCTATAGAGGAGTAGTCTCAAATCTTTTCCAATCATCATGTAATCCGATAACAACCATTCCAACATAACATATCCATCAACATTCCAAGGCATAGTAAACATTAAGATATAAGGCAATATAGCATTCTTATCATTTTAGAATGAAGATTTTCCCGTTAAGGGTAAGAAAACAATATGATAAGCATGCCAACACTCTTGTATATTCAAACCACATAGTAAATCAAGACATCAATATGATTTATACATCGAGGGGTTTATAAATAAAAATCTCCAAAGTTTATGACATGGGCACCCACCCCAAAACATCATCATCAGCATTAGTAAGAATATATATATATATATTCTTACCTCAAAGTTAAGTCTCCTGCCAAGCTTAAATGCAAGTATACAGAGCTAAGAGGTGTAATGGTCCTCCCATGGACCCTCCTGATCTGAAAGAAAAGATAAAAAAAAAAAAAAAACAAATTAAAACTTCATCCATGAGACAACCCCAGATGGGACATCATGCCCACACCGTGACCAACTAAAAAAACCTAAATAGGGCTCTAAAAATACCCTATCACAACTCATTGAGAAATAGATGGAAGAAAATAGATTGAAAAAGAAATATTTGAATATCTGATCCTCTCTATCAATTCGATAGACCCTCTATCGATAGCGGAAGACTTCTGACCAAAAATAAAAAGGGGTATTAACACTCTCTGTCGATAGATAAGAAGTCTCTATCGATAGAGAACTCCCAGTCGCGAAATTTTGAGTCTTCATCAACCCAAACTTTCCCAAACACTCATCAAACCCAAAATCTCCACATGCAAGCAAGGATTTAACACAAATGAACTTCAAGAATGCAAATCCTAACTAAAGTCATAGATCCAACGGTTTGATTTCAAAATCCACAAGGTTTTTGGCATAAAACTCATTTTTAGCACATATCAACACAACCCACTTCAAATCCTTCAACAAATCTTTAATGTAACTCAAAATCACCTCAAATACAACTCTACATTATTCATGAACATCCACAACTCCAAATCTCAACATTCTAGCCTATATACCCATAAAAATATCTTCATGAGAAATGAGGTAAATATGAAGAAAATGAGAGAGGATAGAGGGAGGGTCATATACTTTACCTTCTCCAGCGACAACTTAACTCCGGCTAGTTCTGACGAACTCCGACATCCGGTTCTCTCTCTCTCTCTCATTCTCTCTCTCTCGGCAATCCTCTGTCCCTCCTTGTCCGAAAATGAGAAGAAGAAAAAGGAGTGGGGTCTCCCTCCTTGTTTGAAAATGAGAAGAAGTAAAAGGAGTGGGGGTCTTTTATGAAATGTTGGGACATGAGCGGCATTTCCAACATAATTTTTTTTTCTAAAGCACAATTAAAAATCCATATAAAAGGAAATAAAAGCTTGGGTTTTCACAATTATATCTTTTATTCTTGTTCATGGTGTGCTTTCCATCTCAACCATATGCACTATTTGTATGCTTCAGTTTCCATCTTACATATATTCCTTTGTAATTGAAGTAATTAATAATGGAAAAAAAATTTGTAATTTTTTTGCTTTGGTTCGAACTAGCCAGAAAAGAAAATTTATTGCATTTTACTTTTGATTCGAACGAGCCAGAATTGTGTTATTCAATTACTCAGTGAATGGTTCAAATCATGAATTCACCGTTCGAACCGCCAAATTTTTAGCTTCCACATAATACATATTTAGTAATCTTAGCTGCCACATCACATCATCGTTTACCAACTTAACGTCCGTCCCACTTTTGTCTTTGATTGAAAAATATTTGACAGTTCATGTATGAAATTGAAAGAAATAAAAGTTTAGGGCCGAGATTAAAAACTGACCAAATTAGAGGATACAAAAGTATATTAAGCCTAAAAAATCATTAAGGGTCTGTTTACTTCATGAAAATTTTCACAATTTTCATTTTCTATGAAAATTTTTAAAAAATGGTTTTCATTTTCAATTTTCAAAATTTAGAGAATGCGTTTACTTTGCAAAAATGAAAACTGTTTTCAAAATCTAAAAATGGTAGAAAAGTGTTTACTAAAACTATATATTATGTCTATATGTTTTATTATTTTCATTTTTTGGTTTTATAGTTGGTCTACATATTTTTTTTCATGTTTATTAGCATTGCCACGATATAATCCTTGTTTTCAGTTTTTGTGAAAATACAAAAAACGTATTTTTGATGTTTTCACATTTTCTTAAAAATTGAATTTATTTTCTTGAAAATAGTTTTTATTTTTTACAAGTAAACGCATTTTTTAAACCATTTTTTATTTTTATTGAAAATAAAAATAAAAATTGTAAAAATTTTCGCGAAGTAAACAGGCCGTAAGAATCATGATCGTGGGAGGGGACTCGGAGGGTAAGGCTGTAATAATGTGGAGCGAAGAGGATGACAGGGAAAAGTAGAATATGTCATGCTTATCCAATTGCCAGCTAGGAAGTAGTGCGGTCGGAGAGGGAGGCGTGCTGTCAGGGTCACGCTCGCCGAGTCAAGCCTATTTCGGAGAGAGCTTTTGTTTGGCTTTAATTTAATAAATAAAAAAGTCTCCTTACTAATTTTTTTGGGGAGAACCCAACGCCTACCTTACCCAGCTGTCATTTATTAGCCCACAGCTCATCTCATCCACTTCCAACAATAAATAATCACTCCAATTGACTCAATTACCCCTTATCCTTCCCCCACAACTAATAATTTCTATTTTTTTTAGTTGTATCAATTCTTGCACGACTTGCTTTTTGCACCCATTTGATATGACATGCTAAGGAAAAAATAATAATTTATATTTGACAAGTGAGAAGGTCAAATTATTACAAATAGCATTTCTTATATGAGTTTTTTAATGTTTTCAAATAATTTTACTATATTAATATGGTTGTTTGGTGAGTTTGTGCAAAAATTGTAGCAAATAGTTAGTGTAAAAATCATTTTTGTTTTTTTGGCCCCCACTCATTTTGGATTAGTAATTCAACTATTCACAATCACTAGTCTTCTATGTAAATACTTACTAATGACATGTTGGTTTGTTTTTAGATGTTTCGGGTTCGTGTATTGATACCCATTTGTTAATATTAGAGCATCTTCGATTCATTCATGCCATTTTGATGTTGATGTGCCAATACCAAAACATAGGACGTCAAATGATACCAAAAGACATCAAGGTCAAATTTCAGCACATATCTGATCTGATGTATTCAACTATTTATAATATGTTTTGATATTTCCTACTTTTTGAAAGAAAAGTATGATATGTCATAAATGATATTTTTCATTAATTTGATATTCCACATTTAGCAGCTCTGTGTACCATTACCAAAATTTAGGACCTCAAATGGCATACCATTGAAGGTTATGTTGCCAACGCCAAATTTTGACAACGGTTGCTCAAATGCCATACCATTTGAGATGCTTTTAAGGCTAGGAGTAAGGGTAGGATTCTATCACTTGCCAGAAAAAAAAAAAAGAAAAAAAGTTATTTATTTACATAAATACTTTAAAAAATGAAAAATATCAGTATCTTTTTTTTTTCCTTAAATTCATTTATATAAAACATATTCTTCCCTATCATTTTGGATTAACACTTTAATTATTTTTTTAAGGTAGTGATGCAATTAAATTAATTAATGGAATGAAATAGTAGAATGAGATTTATAAAGAGAGCTAATTTTTTTTAAAAAAAAAAAAAACAATTAATGTAATTGGTAATTTGATTTTTGAAAATTTTGTAATTGAGAGGAAAATTGAATAAGACAAATATTACCAACTTACATGAAAAAATGCTGTGCAATTATTGACCCCGACACAACCATATCTTCATGTAAGTACGTGACCGCATCAACAATTAATAGTGTGCTGCATAAAAGGCATGAATGTAAACGAATAATAATGCAGTCATATTATTTATTTGATAATGGTAATGGTACAATATAGAAACAATGAATATATATATATATATATAATATCAGGTGCACATTATGCTTCTAGCATCAGATGTTCTTTTGTAGAGCCACTTGCGATGAAAATTTTGAAAAACTGACTGTTAGATTAGATACTCTTATCATATATGTCATGTCTGCAAAAAATCACAGTGATTCAACGGTTGGTTTTTGAAAAATGTAATTTTGAAAAACTATGACATTTTTACTTTTTAAAATGTTATCATTTTTTAGCCGTCAGTTTTCTCAAAAACTAACCGTTGGATCACTGTGATTTTTGGTAGACATAACATACAACGGTCAGTTTTCCAAAATTTACAATGCAAGTGGCTGTACAAGAGGGCACCTGATGTATCAAGTGCACCTGACCATAGCACCTCTGTATATAGATATATTAATCACCTAAAAACCTCAATGAAAATTCGAGAGTAAATTTATTATTGTGAAATCAAAGTAAAAATGTTTGTAATTTAATTGCTTGAGGGTTGTTGGGAATATAATTAATTCTTTTTTGTAGATAAATAATTTTAATTATCAAGTTGCTAATGGTGCAAGATGAATCTTCGCTTTGTCGATTTTAATAGTAGTATGATAAGATAATGAAAATCTCTAATTGGACACAACTAAAAAAAAAGAAGAGAGAAAATAGAAGGAAAGAGAGATGAACTAGGGGTAGGTAACTTAGAGGGCTCATTAGCATTTGACCAAACTTTTTTAGAATTAAAAATATATAAAGAAAGAAAGACATTGTGATTAAGAAGTTAAAAGAATAAAAACACCATTAGAGGATAATATTGTTTATTAACACTAATGAAGCATCCTTTTGCCCCCTAATCAATATAATTATATACTTAGGTGAAGCAAGCTACCCACTACCCCCTTGGTTATGATACAATGAATTCCTCACCTCACCCACAAGTAATTTATCCAAATTAATAATTATTACTTAGCCTTAATTACAACTAAATCAAGTTTGGCACTTCTTCTCATTTACTAAATCAAGTTTTTGTAGTGCAAGAATTTAAAAATATGACATGATTGAGATACAATTTTAGGAGTCGTTTGACCATTAAAAAAATTTAATCAATTAAAGATGAGTCTAATCGATTTGTATTTCAACACTATTAATTAGTTTCTTTACAAAATATAAAATATATATTTTTTTTTCAAACCAATATTAAATTAATTTATTTAAAAATTAGATAGTAGAAAGAAAAATACATTTAATTTGATTTAATTTTTAAAATTAATTAATCTATTCTATACTAATATATAAAGCCAAGACTGGAGTTTGGTGTCATCACATTTACTTTCCATAATCATCCTTTGCAAAATTAGTATTTATCGTTATTGAAAATATATATTTATGAAAATAAAAAGATATATATGAAATTTTTATAGGATTCACTACTTTATAATTATCTTATTCCATTTCTCCTACTAATATTTTTGTATCTACTTTTTTAAAATTTAAATTTTTGTACTTAATTTATTTATTTTTTTACATGCATCGCGTGTGCTATGAATTTGATGGACTATAAAATTCAAGAGTTTGGTTCTTCAATTTGTGTTTTGATTTATTTAAAATTCCAGTAGAAAATTTTGACTCAAAAAAAAGAAATAGAAAAAGAAAAAAACAAAAACAAAATAGTTTGGAATAAAAAAATGAGGGCAATTTGATTTAAAGGTAACAAAATCAAATACTCCAGTTGTCTAAGGGGCATTTTCGTAATAAAACAAAAAAGGCACATGTTTATCTGACAAGAACCAGGGTTAAAATTCGGAAACGTAATCCCAAACCAGGGTTAAAATCTAACTCGGGGTAAGCTGCTTCCGCCCTTATCTCTTTCCATAATATTTCTCTCTCCATCCTTCTCTCTCTCTCTCTCTCTCTATTTTCCACGTTCTGATCCATTGTTCATTCCTTCCTTGCTTCTTCTCCACTGAACATTGAACCTAGACTTCGCTCTAGCCGGAGCCCGATCAATCAACCTTTTTCCGGTTGCTTTACTCGTTGAACCTCGTCCTCCTCTGATCCACTGGTGATTGTTGAGTTTCTATGTAATGAACTAGGCTCCGTTTGGTTGCTGAGAAAATCTAGAAGAAAACAAAAGAAATTAGAATTTTGGATATCCGCTTCCTATCTAATTCAAGTATTTGGCTCAGTTGGGTTGAGTGTCCGCTTTTTTCGGAAGCCAAAGGCACATGTGAGATAAGATTCAAAGTTTCATTTTTCTTCTTCTTTGGATTTCTCGGCAACCAAACGGAACGTTAAGATTGCTGTTTACGGTTCGAAAAGTGAATTGATGGCTCATTTCTTATTCACATATTTTGCTTCAAATTTGATGGTTTTTGCAGGATATCATGATCTTAGGTTCGTAGAGGTTTTGTGATTGAACGTTAGTTTGATTTTGTTTAAGGTAAGATCGTTTATTTTTCTTTATTTTTGTGATCTTTGTTGTCATGTTAAGATCTAGAAGTTTGGTTGTGTTTCGGTGTGAATTGTAGTCATTTTGAATTTATGATTTTAAATATCCTTTATTCTGAATTTATTAAGCTTGGCTCACGTACTGGGCGTTCACTACATTTTTTATTTATCAATATTAATATTGTTATGGGTAGTTTACTATTTTTAAGGATCTGTTGGTTTTGATGAAGATATTTTCTAGGTATTTTTTTCCCTCGTATGTGAAGATATATATTTTTCCTGAAACTAGATGAAAAGAGGTAACAATTTTTCCATAAGATTTATTATAAAATATCCCATGACCCAAGTGAAATTTGAACATTTTTTTTTTCTCTTCCTTTTGGATTTTGGAGTTATTGTGCCAGCTCTATGCCCCTTCACCAGTAGCATTTGCAGATGTCTTGCAACTTTGTGCTCCCTGGGAAGTTTGTTAATTTCCTTTTTACACCTAATTCTTTGACTGTGGTTACATTCGTATTAAGGTTTTTCAATTATAAAAATACGGAAAAAAGTTGGAACCTCTCCTAGTTATTAGTATAGATTAAAACAGTTGCAGTATCTTATTAGATGAACTATAATATAAGCTCTGATTGATGTAAAAGTATGGGGAGCATTACAACTATTCAGTGGGCAATCTTTTTGACAAATCTCAACATAGAAATTGCAGTTGCATTGTTGCATGGTGTCAAATGATCCATAATCATCTTATAGATTTGAATATCGGTGTTTGTTAATATTTCTAATCACCAGTATATAGCTAGAATTCTTTTGTAAACTATGCTAGAAAGTAAACTCATGAGACACGTGTACATGTAAGAAATAATAAAAGAGGAAGATATAAAATATAACATGTAAGAAATATTTCTTTTAGAATTTTAGATTTCCTTAAATTGTTATAAAATATAACATAACATTTATTTTAAAGAAATTTTAGAATATCTCTCGTGTTGCTACTATGACAGATTTGGGATTTGAAATTATTCAATAGCAGAAAAATTTTAAAAGTCAAAAGTGAGTCGGGAAAATATTGGGAATATATGGGACAAGACCTAAAATTGGATTTAGGGATTTTGGGCGTGTTCTCATTGGAAAATTATTTAGAGTAAAATGGGAGATTTGTGTATGACTTGATAATTATATTACTTAGGAAAATAAAATTCTATGATGGGTGCAAATTCCATCATTCACTGCATATGTGCACTAAATCATATTGTGATCAAGGCCTTGTTTGGATAGTTGCTTGGAATTACTTTCCTTGCTTTTGATAGCCAAATGAATAAAAATAGGGGGGGGGGGGGGGGGAAGAAGAAAAAGGTAGTGTTTGTCTTGAATGATTACATCCACCCTTTCTTGTAGGATTGTTGAGCAAAATGGTCATATTTGGTAGAGCTACCATCATCACCACCACTTCCAAATCTTATTCTGCCTATTATGCAGACACTAACATCAGCATCCTTGCAGCTGCAGCTATTGACATTATCTCATGATTATAGAGACCATCTCTGCCACCTCCGTAATAGACACAACTACATAGTTGGTGTCACCACTAACACAAGTGTACCAGTGTCAGCACTGCTACCATGATCTCTTCCACTACCACCAGCACACCAATTCATCACACTGCCTTTGCTTTTCCGCCACCTCCACAACCACGACTAACATTACAGAGGCCATCCATACCACAGCCACACATGGCTTCCTACTTTTTCTATAGATATTTTGCTTTTGCGTAGCAGTTTACCAGGCATTCTTTTTAACTTTATTCTGAAGCAAAATGTTAGAGAGAAAATAAATTGCTTTTTCTTTTTTCTGAAAGTAATTTCAGAAAGCATATAATGAAACTGTGCATTGGTCATTGGTGGTGCTTGATCAAAAGAGCTTCTTAAGTAGAGCAGCAATGGAAAGTTTTAAGTTTTAAGTAGGGATAGGAAATATTAATAGCTATCCTTACATTTAATGCTAGTATGATTCAATTGGATGATTTTAATTATATTATGTTCAAAATGTGTGGTTATGTATTGGCCACCAATTCAGTAATGTGGGCATTCTAATGTTTTTTTGTAGGTTTTTGGACATCTGTTCTCCAGAATAGTTTTACGAGAAATTTCTGGTAGGAAGTGTGTTGGTCATAAATTGATTTGCACCTGTATGCCTAAGTAGATTAAAACTCTTCTACCAGTCATGGCATCAAGATCATGCGCAAACTTTTTGGACTTGGCTTCTGGGAACCTATTGGATATCCCTCCGACTCCTAGAGCTCTTCCACGGGTGATGACTGTTCCTGGAATTATATCGGATGATGTGGATTCAGATTCACCTGTTTGTCATGAGCGGATAATTATAGTGGCAAATATGCTACCTGTGCATGCTCAAAGGGATAAAGAAACAGGCAAATGGTGCTTCTGTTGGGATGAGGATTCACCTTTATTGCAACTAAAGGATGGCATTCCCTCTGAAACTGAAGTTATATATGTAGGGTCTCTCAAAGAGGAAATTGATGTCAGTGAACAGGAAGAAGTTGCCCAGAAATTGCTGGAGGATTTCAATTGTGTGCCTACATTTCTACCCCATGATCTTCAGAAAAAGTTCTATTATGGGTTCTGTAAACAGTATTTGTGGCCTCTTTTTCATTACATGCTACCTATGTGCCCAGATCACGGTGATCGCTTTGACCGCTTGCTTTGGCAGGCCTATGTTTCTGCAAATAAAATCTTTGCAGATAAGGTTAGGGAGGTAATTAATCCTGAGGATGATTATGTTTGGGTTCATGATTATCACCTCATGGTTCTCCCTACATTTTTGAGGAAACGTTTCAATCGAGTAAAGCTTGGATTTTTCCTCCACAGTCCATTCCCTTCATCGGAGATATACCGAACTCTGCCAGTTAGGGATGAAATCCTGAGAGGATTGCTGAATTGTGATCTAGTTGGTTTTCACACATTTGATTATGCTCGTCACTTCCTGTCATGCTGCAGTAGAATGCTAGGCCTGGACTATGAATCTAAACGGGGACACATTGGACTTGACTATTTCGGTCGTACAGTTTACATAAAGATTCTGCCTGTAGGTGTTCATATGGGTCGACTTGAGTCTGTATTAAATCTTCCCTTAACAGCCACCAAAATCAAAGAGATTCAAGAACAATTCAAGGGTAAAAAGTTGATTCTTGGTATTGATGACATGGACATTTTTAAAGGCATGAGTCTGAAACTACTAGCTATGGAACAATTATTACAACAGCATCTGGAGTTGAGAGGCAAATTAGTCCTGGTTCAAATTGTGAATCCAGCAAGGAGTTCAGGAAAAGATGTCCAAGAAGCAAAGAGGGAAACATATTTAACTGCCAGAAGGATTAATGAGGTTTATGGCTCTCCTAATTATGAGCCAGTGATATTGATTGATCGTCATGTTGCTCGTTATGAGAAGACAGCCTATTATGCTTTGGCAGACTGTTGCATAGTGAATGCTGTGAGGGATGGAATGAACTTAGTACCCTACAAGTATATTGTTTGCAGGCAGGGAACTCAACATATGGATGAAGCTGTGGGCATCAAGTTGGATTCTCCTCGCACAAGCATGCTTGTTGTGTCTGAGTTTATAGGTTGCTCACCTTCTCTAAGTGGAGCAATTAGGGTTAATCCCTGGGACATTGATGCTGTAGCTGATGCTTTGAATCTGGCCATTACCATGCCCAATTCTGAGAAGCAATTGCGGCATGAGAAGCACTATCGGTATGTTAGCACTCATGATGTGGCTTATTGGGCACGCAGCTTTGTACAGGATTTGGAGAGAGCATGCCAAGAACATTATAATAAGAGGTGCTGGGCAATTGGTTTAGGTCTGGGTTTCAGAGTCGTTTCGCTTTCTCCAAGTTTTAGGAAGTTGACTATTGACCACATTGTCTCAGCATACAAAAGAACGAATAGAAGGGCTATATTTCTGGATTACGACGGTACTGTTGTTCCCCAAACATCTATTAATAAAGCCCTTGGTCCTGAAGTTATCTCTGTTCTAAACACACTGTGCAATGATCCTAAGAATACTGTGTTTATTGTGAGTGGAAGGGGGAGAAGTTCATTGAGTGAGTGGCTTGCTCCATGTGAGATGCTGGGTATAGCAGCTGAACATGGTTACTTCCTAAGGTATGTCAACAATTTGTTTTGAATGTTTTGACTGTCCATTAAAATGCCTAGTACATACTACATGAACTGTGGTTCTTACTCTTTCTTGTTGCAGGTGGAGTAAAACCTCTGACTGGGAATCCAGTCCCTTGTCTGCTGACCTTGATTGGAAAACAATTGTGGAACCTGTGATGAGATCGTATACGGAGGCAACTGATGGCTCCAACATAGAGATTAAAGAAAGTGCTTTAGTATGGCACCATCAAGATGCGGACCCTGATTTTGGATCCTGCCAAGCCAAGGAATTGTTGGATCATCTGGAAACTGTACTTACAAATGAACCGGTAGTTGTTAAGAGGGGCCAGCATATTGTTGAAGTTAAGCCACAAGTATGATTGATCTTTGCCCTCTCTGTCTCTGTCTCTGTCTCTCTCTCTCTCTCTCTCCTCTCAAAAATATCATATAATATTTATGTAGCAAACTCTCTTATTAATGCCTTGTAACATGCTCAGGGAGTAAGCAAAGGGTTGGTCGCAGAGAAGGTTCTTTCAACAATGATCGATGGTGGGAAACCACCAGATTTTGTGATGTGCATTGGAGATGATAGATCTGATGAAGACATGTTTGAGAGCATATTAAGCACTGTCTCAACTCCGACCCTTCCTGCAGCTCCAGAGATCTTTGCCTGCACTGTTGGGCGAAAGCCAAGCAAGGCTAAGTATTATCTTGATGATACTGTTGATGTTGTGAAACTGCTTCAAGCCCTTGCTGCTTCTTCAAATCCAAAGCCTAGGTATCTGGCCCAAACACAGGTTTCTTTTGAAAGTTCTGTATGAGGAGATTAGCAGACTGGCTGGGGCGGAGATTTAACAGTTCTTCATACCGGTAGCATTGCTTTGTGTTGGAGGAATTCTCTTCCGTGAATGAGGAAAGCATTTTGCTCATCTCATGGTGGTACCTTGCCGATGCAGTTTTGATTGTTTGTCAGCTTACTTGGCTAGAAGGCAACATAAGTGGTTGTGTCAAGATAGCAGAGGACACAACAGAGTTCTTTTCCTTCTTGTATATATCAAATGTAGATCTCTTGTATTTAACGGTTCCAGTAAGAAGCATCTTTGGGGAAAGATTACTCTGTGGGTTAAGGTTTGCAGATGTTCTTAATGGTTAATGGCCGTTCTTACCGCTTAGAATTGAAGGCTCCATTGTTTTGTATAGGTACCACCTCTCATACAAAATGTCAGTTTGATCTGAATTTCTCTTTATCTATTCTAACATGGTACTTAAATCATTTCACATATCAAGTGTACCTCATGTTGTATCGAGCTTCTTCACAACGTTCGAATCCCTTTTTAATTTTTGGTCCTTCAAAAGAGCCGAGACCAGCCATCTTCCTTAAAGTCCTCCAATTCTACGGTTCGAAGACTCAAATTCAAGACCTTCACCTCGTAAGGGGAAGAGATTCTTGGCATTGACACTCAACTTATTCCTTAATTTGACACTCAAATTCAAAATGACTTGTACGAAGGAAAATGCATAATAGATTTTGAAAAATTGACTGTTGGCTTGGATCACTGTGATTTTTTACGAACATAAATTTCATAAGTATAACTAATTCAACAGTCGGATTTTCAAAATCTATTATGCATTTTTCACTGTACAAGTCACTTTGCATAAGCACCAGTGCACCTTATAACATCCTATATATATATATAAATATATAAGGTGCAAGCCACCTTATGCAAAATTTGTCTAAAGCTAATTGCAGAACATATTTTGGAAAACTAACCGTTGGATTAGATCAACTTTTTATGAATTTTATGCTCGCCAAAAATCACAGTGATCCAATGGTTGGTTTTCATAAATGTCACCGTGAAAAATTATGACTTCTATTTTTCAAAATATCACCATTTTTTTTTTTTTTTTGTCAATTTTTTAGAAATCGACCATTGGATCACTGTGATTTTTTGCGAGCATGAAATTGATAAGTAGTTTATCTAATCATACGGTCAGTTTTTCAAAATCTTTTTTGCAATTAACTCTAGGCAGTTCACCTTATAAAATTTTATATAAAATTCACTTTATATATATATATATATATATCAGCATCAGGCATTCATTGGGTACCAAATGGCCAAATGGGTACCCAATTTGGACCGACACCTATACTCGCACAGGGCATTCATTCCCACTCCTAAACGACTGCAAATGGCCGTGTTTTGGCGAGCTGCACAGTGCGGATAAAGTGTAGATTCGCAGCCAAACCTAGGGATGTCAATGGGATGGGTTTATTCTGGTACCCGTCCCGCCCCGCCCCTATTGAAAAGGGTTTGGGGTCATCCTAATAGGGTTAGGGACGAGATTGAGATTTTTTTTGAAAACCCTATAGGGTTTGGGACGAGGGCTTAAAAACCCGCCCCACCCCGATTATATATGTTTATGTATTTTTATTATATTTATTTTATAGGTATTTTTATTATATCTTTCTTCTTCTTTTTTTTTTTTTTTTGACCTATACTTTGGATGACATTTAAAGTGGTCCTTTTTGGCGGCTAAAGCCTGGAGGAAAAGTATTCTATTTGGAACTACAAAACTATTTTCAAAAAAAAAAAAAAAAGAAAAAGAAAGACAAGTGAAGAAACAAATAGGGGAGGTTCCAAGATGGATCCTTATGCTTGAATTCCAAGTCCAGGATGTTAACATGTTCTGATTGATGGGATAGAGAGAATCCCAGAAGAAAGAATAAAAGAGAAAGGGATGGTTATTTATTGTTATCAAAGATTCTCTTTCTAATGTCAAGACAAGTGAAGAAACAAATAAGGGAGGCCACTGCATCATTAAGGGATTGTTCCATTTTCTGGATGTTTTGGGTTTAGCTTTCATGGACTCTCTCTCTCTCTCTCTCTGGGGGGGGGGAGTGTGGTTGTGTTTTGTTGTTGTGGCCCAATAAAAAGGAAATTGTGTGGGTGCATTCGATGTGTTTTTGAATGGCCAGAATAGGAATTGTTACCCCAGCTTTGAAGTTCAATCGATACATTTCTTTCTATTTGAAAGGAGAAGTTGGAGGTTCCACTCTAATAAGTAAAAAAACATTGGATTGAGGCAGGGGCGACGCCAGAAATTCCGTCCAGAGGAGGCCGACTTTAATTGATTGTTAGTGCTTTGTCCTAATTCAAAATATTATGAACACTTTTGTTCAAATTTTTTATTTTATTTTATTATTATGTTAGGTTTGGATAGAAAAAATTTAATGCACTAATATTTGACCAACTAACAAGCAATGCTTTTTCACACCCCTTTTTTCCACCAATCTTAGTTGGCATTTGATATGTTATTCACGTCAATAAATACAATATTTTTATTCTTTGAAGATCATAAAGATCATTGGTCCATGTAGAAGAATGAAATTCACTCTGTCCCATATCGCCTAAATGAAAGGCTTGCTATTGCTTCATATACCTGTATTGTGCCTTCCACCTATAAGCTTAAGCTTTTAGGTTGGAAACTTAACATGGTATCGGAGCATTGGTTATTCACGTGACAAGGCCCAAACGAGCCTGCACGTGAGAGGGAGTGTAGAAGAATGAAATCCACTTTGTCCCACATCGGCCTAAATGAAAGGCCTACAAGCTTAAGCTTTTAGGTTGGAAACTTAACAGTACATGTAAGGTGGATAAAAAAATGTAGGTGAAGTAGAATTTTCCCAAACTATATTTAAATTCAATATATTTATAATTGTCTTCAATGGGACTGATCTTTTGAAAGCTTTGTATGTTGGCTTCAATATCAATGCTATGATATATTACTATCAAATACATCTCTCAATAAACAAAACTAAGCTATCATTCATGAATTGATCGATCTTCCATTTTTTTACATAATTGATTGTTTATAATCTTTACACGTTTGTTGGTTATTTGCTGTAAAGAACACCAGTGTGCTTGGTTGATTATGTAAAGCAGTAAATGCCCATTTTCATTATTTTCTTTAAAATCACTTTTGGAGAATTATTTCTTTACATATATTTTTAAAGTCATAGCCAAATTATGCTTTCATGTATCAAAATTTTTATACTAAAAGTGATTAATGTAACAAAAGTTGGGGTTTCTAACTTTTGATGCCATCACTTTTAGTATGAAAATTTTGACGTCCATATCTCAAGTTATCTAAAAGAAATTATCATCCTATCTCTTAGATTAAGCGGGAATTTTAAGCTCAAAAAATTAATTTTAAGAAAAACTAAAGAAAACGGGCCCAAGTTTGGAAAGGAATGGTAAAATGAGAAGGAATGGTAAAATGAGAAGGATTGGCTTGGGATTAGAACTTTTATAAGGAGGGAAAAATAAAAAAGAGTGGAGGCACATTCTAAAATTTTAAAAAGTCATAAGGTACAAATTTTTGCCTAAAAAAATTAAAAAAGTGAGGGGTGGGACCTGCCCCACCTCAACTCCACATAGCCTTGCCCTTGGATTGAGGAGACGTATCTTGGAGGTAGAGAGGGTTGCGGTAAATTCATTCTGACAGTAATTTTGGCAGAAGGCATGTGTAAGTGCTACCTGAGCATCTCCAATGCAAAAGTCAAATTTGGCATTCCAAAAAGCACTAGTTGATGCCAAATTCTAAGCTCATTTGGCACTTTGGGATGCCAAATTTGGCTTTTTGGCATCAAGGAATGCCAAATTTGACTTTTTTGGCATTCCTTGATGCCAAAAAGCTAAATTTGGCATCCCAAAGTGCCAAATGGGCTTAGAATTTGGCATCAACTAGTGCTTTTTGGGATGCCAAATTTGGCTTTTGCATTGGAGATGCTCTAGAAAGTAAGTAAATGTAGATGGGATAATCTGTGCTGGGTGACACTTCATCATCACAAATAAGGTTTCGCCTATTTTATATGCTTATGGCAGTAAAAGTATCCTAGACCAGCTAGTGCACATCAAGCAAAGTCCCTTCTTTGATCCGATCAAAGGTAGGCCATCCAAGCCGGGATTAGGGGATTATTCTCATGGTCTAGTCTCAAAGAGTTGCCAAGATTTGTACCCAAGATGTCCAAGTTGATGGCTCGCCCCAAGTACTACTTGGACAACCCTTGAGTTTTATTGGGTTTCACCTTTTACTACAAGGAATTGGTGGCTGCTTTGATTGTCCTCAATTTTTATTTTACCTATCATAAATTAATTCTACAAGGTCAATGTGTCACAATTAAAAGTATAGGGGTGAAAAGTATTTTTGACAAATAGTACAGAAGGTCAAACTGTAATTTGTCCTTCTTTTATTATTTTTTTTTCTTTTCAAAATCGAGATAAAACTTCAAATAAAATTAAATAAGAGAGTAAAGATCCTGTCAGCATATAAAATCAGTAAACATTCCATGACAGTTAGATCTCATGACCAAAATCTAAAAACTATAGAACATTTGCTGACTTTAAAAAATTTTAAATCAGCAAATTCTGAGAGAATCATTTTACTTTATATGTTCAAATTTGGAATATTAATATTCTTTATAGGCTATAACATATCTCAGTCTCTCTCTCTCTCTCTTCTGCTGGACCAAAGGAGGATTGGTTCAGAATTCACACAGGGTCATAAAGTCACACATGTCAAAAAGGGTATGTCATAAAAAGGCCCACCAGGCTGGCTAGTGGTGTCTTTTACTGCACAAGTTGCTCTCTTGCCTCAATGGGCTGGTCATTACCAACCCACCAATTTGTTACTATTCATGCAACTTGTGAATGCAAATCTGAATTTCAAGATTTGAACCATTGTATAGTGGATGAATTTTTTTTTTTATTATTATTTTGTCAATTCCTGAAAAAAAGACACCATCTTTTTAAAGTTTATATGGACTAATAATAATAAAATAAAATAAATAAAAAGGCATTTCAGAATTTTATCATACAAAAATTGAAAATTTAGTTAACCTATTTTTTAAAAAAATTTAATGAAAATGAATCAAGTAAATCTAGGGTTTTGAACTAAATTTGGCATTTAAAAGAGATGTCATGGGAAAATTAAGCAAGGACAAAAATAAAGACACTGTTTGGATTTTTTTTTTTTTATATACTTTTTCAAAATTTTGCAACACTTGATTTCTTAGAAAAAGTTATAATTACTTTTTGATTTTTTGCTTTTTGTCAAATTAGCAATATATGATTTTTTAACAAAATAGCAAACAAATAATAGTAATAATGCATAATGTTTGGTTTTTTAACAAACAATCAAATATTGCTAAGTTTATAAAAGCAAAAAAAGTACTTTTAAAAAGTTCAACCAAATAGTCCCAAAATTTATGGTGCCTTTTCAAGTTAAAAAAAAAAAAAGAGGGTTAATATGGGACCTTGGTCCAGTTAACATGAGATTTTGATAAGGATGAATTGGACATGGTTTCTACTTTCGATATTATACACAAAATCCTTTACCTCATGAGTCATGACACCAATATTCAAAATTCACATTTAATTTTTTTATTTGCAAATTTACATTTAATTTTGGCTAACATATTCGAGAAGCTATGTACTATGTACCAAGCTAATTATGGACCTGTGAGTGTGACCTGCGAGGGACATGGTTTATTCTTCAGTCTTTTTCTTTTCAAATTATTGGATTTAAGCAAGTAAAAATGAATGGGCAATTGTTGCTCTCTCTCTCTCTCTCTCTCTCTCTTTCAAATATAATAACATACATATATACATATATGTGGCAAACTTTCATATTAATGCCTTGTAACATGCAGGGAATTTCTAAACAATGAGTTGGTCGCCAGAAGGTTCTGCAGCTCCCGAGACCTTTGCTTGAAATCCAAGCAAGGCTAAAGTATTAAATTGATAATACTGTTAATATTGTAAAACTGGTTCAAGGCCTTGCTACTACTTCGAGTCAGGGGCGAAGCTAGGAATTATGTTCAGGAGGAGAGAATTTTAATTGATTGTTACTATTTATCCTAATCCAAAAAAAAATAAAAACGATTTTGTACAAATTTTTTATTGTGTTAGAATATTGAGGCAGAAAAAATTATAAAAATTTATAATTCATTGATACAGTCATGCTACTGTCAAGTGCACATGATGTAACTTGCATCATGTGACTTGCTTTAAGGCCACTTCCATCACATATTATGAAAAAGTGATTGTTGGATTGGATATCCCTCTCATGAATGTCATATTTGCCAAAAATCAGAGTGATCCAACGATCGATTTATGAAATAACCAACAATGAAAAAATGGTGACATTTTGAAGAACAAAAATGTCACAGTTTTTGGCAGTGAAATTTTTTGAAAACCGGTCATTGGATCACTGTGATTTTTGACAAACATGACATTCATGAGAGGCGTATCCAATCCAATGGTCACTTTTCCAAAATATGTGATGGAAGTGGCCCTAAAGCAGATCACTTGATGCAAGTTACATAAGGAGCACCTGAAAGAATGTTTGTCCATTGATATTTGTTAAAGCATATTTTTCAATATATTTACAATTGTTCTCGATGGAGTCTATCTTTTAGACGCATTGTATGATAGCTTCATCATTAACGCTATCAAATGCCCCTTTTTTTCAATAAACACAATTAAGCTATCATTTATGATCAATTGATCTCCTATTTTGTTACGTAATCAATTCATTATAATCTTTATAGCAGAAAATGCTCCCTCTATATTGACAATCGCAATTGGTATGGGGAGGAAAAATAAAAAGAAAATTATCCAAAAGGTCATAAGTTTAGAGCTTTCCAATTTTATAGCATGAGGTGCTTGAGATTTAAAATTTTTTTTGTCTATTTATTATGTTAAAAAAAGTCTTGTACCCAATGGTATAAAAAGTTTATGTTAATCCAAATAAAAATAAATAAGAAAAAAGATAGATAAAAATGTAAAACGAAGAGGTAAAACAATAATTGAGGGGAGACATATATAGAATTAAAAAAAAAAAAAAAACTCAGGAGTGGAATTTGGCCCCCCGAGCCTCATGTGGCCTCTCCCTTGCTTCGAGTCCATTGTTTCGAGTTCAAACAGCGGTAAAATAAAAATCAATTAGACTCATTTTTAATTGGTGAGATTTTCTTTAAACACTCCAACTATAAGGTTTGACAAGACCTTCAGTGGGAGAGATTTCATTGTGCCAAAAAGGCTTGTGTACGTGATAACGACACTCCTTAAGATGGTTCCAAGATTGAAATTACAATACTAATTTTTGAAAAAAGAAAGCGCGCAGACAAGCCATCAAGAGTTTATGAGGCAGAGAGAATAGTAGAAAGGATAAAAAGAGAAAGGGATGGTTATAGTGTTATCAAAGATTCCCTTTCTAATGTCAAGACAAATGAGAAAAAAAAAAAAAAAAGGAGGCTATTACATCATTGAGATTGTTCATATCAATCTTTCTTCATCTTTAGGCTTCATGAAAGTGTCTATGGATGCAAAATCATGCTCAATAACAATGTAGCCATAGTGGTATTTCTATTTCTCTTGAAAGATACAGATTAGGGATTCAAAACTCGATCTTGATCTCGGGAAAAAAAAAAAAAGGATTTTAGGGAGAGGGGGAGACAGGTTGTACGAGTGGTATTCAAGAAAAGAGAAAAATGCACACAAATTGCTTTTTGGATAGCCGAAAGTAGAATTGTTAGTACCCATGTTGGAGCTTAGGGTGTACTTGTCCTCTTCTTTGAAAGAGAGAGTTAGGATTAAAATTTGAGGAATTTGGCTCAAGGTCCTCATTTAGAAGATTTTCATGCCAGAAGTCCTCTCAACAAATTTTTCTTTCCAAAAGTCCTTTGCCATGAATTGAACAAAAATACCCCTCCTTTCTAATAACCTTCAACGTCACCTACACTTCCAACCCCGGGTTCACTACGTCATACCCCGTAGTGACTTGCATTAGTTCCCTACACCGGAAACGCGGGTCACTACGTCAACGCAGGTCACTATGCCGAAAAATACAGGTCACTATGCCGGAAACGTAGGTCACTATGCCGAAAAATGCAGGTCACCATGCCAAAAAAAAAAAAAATTTCTTTCTTTTTCTTATATTTTCCAATCAACCAAACAAAAAATTAATTAAAAAAACTTTTAAATTAAAATCCATCAATTTTCTAGGCAACCAAACAGAGTCTGAATTTCGCAATTCCTCAATTGAAACACACAAAACTAGAAATAAAATCAACAAATCAAATCCCAAATATCCATGATTTCTCCACGGAGTTGCAACGGAGTTGCAATTCCTCACCAGAGTTGTAGCGGCGCATGTACAATCTTTTCGCTTCAGTCACTGGAGTTGCAGCGGCGTTCTTGCTCTAGTCGACAGAGTTAATGATGATAGAGTTGTTGCCGTTAGGTTTTACTACGATCTTCTTCTTCTTCGTCACTGATTCCTATCGGAACCGCGCGTTAATAGAGATGGAGATGCTGTCGTTCATGGTATTGTCGCGATCTGGCGTAGTGAAACTGCTTCAAAAAGAAACCTGAGAGAGAAAGAGAGAGGAAGAGAAAATGCGTTTATTAGTGCGTACTCCAGACAAGCTTTTCCAGTTGGTTTCATTAATGTTCCTTAGAAAGAATTCCTCACCGGAGTTGTAGCGGCGCATTTACAATCTTTTCGCGTCGGTCACTGGAGTTGCAGTGGCGTTCTTGCTTTAGTCGACGGAGTTAATGATGATAGAGTTGTTGCCGTTAGGTTTTACTACGATCTTCTTCTTCTTCTTCTTCGTCACTTATTCCTACCGGAACCGCACGTTAATGAAGATGGAGATGCTGCCGTTAATGGTATTGCCACGATCTGGCGTAGTGAAACCGCTTCAAAAAGAAACTTGAGAGAGGAAGAGAGGATGCGTTTATTAGCGCGCACTCCAGACAAGCTTTTCCAGTTGGTTTCATCAATGTTCCTTAGAAAGAATGGATTGTGTATATCCACATTCTGCAGTTCATGTGCTCAGAATGTCAAAACCTCTAATTAATCAAGAGAAAAGACAAAATGGGCTTTGGTGACGAAGGCGATGTGGCTAGTCTTTCTGGTTTTGGATTTGTCAGCTTCGTCATCGTCTCCTTCGTCGCTGAACTGCGCAGGGAGCACAGAGACACCAGAGATGGGTTCGCCAGAAGGGATGGCTGTCATAGTGTCCGGGGGGTTGTGGGGAGTGAGAATGAGAATGAGAGATTGGGGGTATATTTGTTTTCCAAATAAAATTTTTAAAAAAATTAGTACTTTAGGCATTAAAACTTTTTAAAAAAGGACTTTAGGAAATAAAAAATTTGTTAGTGGACTTTAGCCAATAAACTACTTTAAAGTAGGACTTTTGGCCGAATATCCGTTAAAGGTTGGACAACAAAAATTGGATTGAGAATACTTAGGGCCTGTTTACTTCGTGAAAATTTTCACAACTTTCATTTTCATTTTCAATAAAAACAGAAAACGGCCCTAAAAAAGCGTTTACTTGTAAAAAATGAAAACTATTTTCAAGAAAATGAATTCAGTTTTTAAGAAAATGTGAAAACATCAAAAAGACGTTTTTTGTATTTTCACAAAAATTGAAAACAAGGATTATATCGTGGCAATGATTATAAACATGGAAAAAAAATATGTAGACCAACTGCAAAACCAAAAAATGAAAATATTAAAACATATAGAGATAATATATAGTTTTAGTAAACACATTTACACTATTTTTAGATTTTGAAAACAGTTTTCATTTTTGCAAAGTAAACGCATTCTCTAAATTTTGAAAATTGAAAATGAAAATTGTGAAAATTTTCATGAAGTAAACAGGTATTAGGTTGGATGCTCGATATGTAATGTTCTTGTTTGTTAAAAATAGGGTTATATACTCACAAGTCTCTAGATCTTTTTAACATAACAAATAGACAATAATTTAAAAATCTCAAAAACCTCATAATATAAAATTGGATATGATGGGATAAAGTTCTAAATTTAGAATTTCTGATCGAATAATTTTTTCAATAAATAATAATAATAATAATAATAAAATAAACTAAAATAAAAGATTTATTCAACTAATTACGGGGGTTGCAGTGAGCTCGCCCTGACAGAAAATTATTCAGAGAGTTATTGATTTTAATACAATTTTTTAGTTTTTTTTTTTCTTTCTCTAATACTCATTGGGATCCAAATACAGCCCTAAACCAAATTAAATTATATTGTAAAAGTAAGAAGAATAGAATAAAAGAGATAGGAGAAGAAAATTGTGTCTTGCATGTGTCTTATTCAAGGGGCCTAAGTCCTCCTTTTATAGGCTTACAAGATTGAATATGGAGAGACAAATGGGTATAGGTTACAAGCCTTAAAGCTAGAGGGGGTTACAAACCTTAAAGGTAGAGGGGGTGTTACAAGCCTTAAAGCTATAGAGGTTACATAGGTAGAAGATGGGTGGTCATCCACCAAATTTACAATACTCCCCCTTGGATGTCCACCACGCTAAGATAATGTAACTCATTAAAACCTTGCTAGAAAAACCCTGTGGGAAAAAATGTAGCAAAGGAAAACGAGTACAACATTTTGTAAATCTTAGAGTGATGTTGGACGCACTAAAGAAACTGCCTCATTAAAACCTTGCCAGTAAAAACCCAGTGGGAAAAAACCTGGACGAAGGAAAAAGAGTACAGTGTGCATATGTCCAGATAAGCTGTAGACTTGATGATAATACTCCCCCTGATGAGTATCAACTTGACTGATCACAAACACGACGCATCCCGATATCATATATCAATTTCTTGAATGTTGATGATGGCAAAGCTTTGGTAAATAAATCTGCAACATTATCACTGGATCGTATTTGCTTTACTTCAATTTCACGACTCTTCTGGAGTTCGTGAGTGAAGAAAAACTTTGGTGAGATATGCTTCGTTCTATCACCTTTGATATATCCTTCTTTGATTTGTTCAATACACGCAGCATTGTCTTCATAAATTGTTGTTGGAGTGCTTGTAATCAAAGATAATCCACATGCATTTCGAATGTGTTGTACCACTGATCTTAACCACACACATTCACGGCTTGCTTCATGAAGTGCAATTATCTCAGAGTGATTAGAGGAAGTGGCAGTCAAAGTCTGTTTGGTCGATCGCCAAGAAATTGCAGTATTGCCACATGTGAATACATATCCTGTTTGTGAGCGGGCCTTGTGAGCATCAGAAAGGTATCCAGAATCTGCATATCCTTTTAGTGTTGATTCCTTTGAATAAAATAAACCCAAATCTGTAGTCCCACGAAGGTAACGTAAGATATGTTTTACGCCATTCCAGTGTCGTCGAGTTGGTGCAGAGCTGAATCTTGCCAACAAATTAACTGAAAATGCAATATCTGGCCTTGTACACTGCGTTAAGTATAACAAAGCACCAATTGCACTAAGATATGGTACTTCAGGACCAAGGAGTGCTTCATTTTCTTCCTTTGGACGAAAAGGATCTTTCTTAGCATCAAGGGATCTAACAACCATTGGAGAACTTAATGGATGTGCTTTATCCATGTTAAATCGCTTCAAGACCTTTTCGATATATGTTGACTGATGAATGAGAATTCCATTAGACTTATGCTCGATTTGCAGGCCGAGACAATATTTAGTTTTTCCTAAGTCTTTCATCTCAAACTCATCCTTCAAATATTTAGCCGCTTTTGTGAGTTCTTCAGGAGTCCCAAATAAATTTATATCATCAACATATACTGCAAGGATGGCAAATCCTAATTCTGATTTCTTTATAAAAACACAAGGGCATGGGCATATAGGATTGTTAATATACCCATCCTTGATCAAATACTCACTGAGACGATTATACCACATCCTTCCGGATTGTTTTAATCCATATAATGATCGTCTCAACTTAATTGAGTACATATTTCGTGGTTGTGATGTATTTACTTCAGGCAATTGAAATCCTTCAGGGACTTTCATATAAATATCTTTTTCAAGCATGCCATACAAATATGCAGTAACTACGTCCATGAGACGCATGTCTAGTCCTTCTGAGACTGACAGACTAATTAAATATCGAAACGTAATAATATCCATCACAGGTGAATACGTTTCTTCATAATCAATCCCAGGTCTTTGTGAGAAACCTTGTACCACTAAACGTGCTTTGTATCTAGCAATTTCATTTTTATCATTACGTTTTCTTACAAACACCCATTTGTAACCTACAGGTTTCACATCATTGGGTGTTGGGACTACAGGCCCAAATACTTTGCGTTTTGCTAGAGAATCCAATTCTACTTGGATTGCTTCTTTCCACTTTGGCCAATCATGTCTACTGCGACATTCATTGACACTGCGTGGTTCATGATCATCATCATCTTTTAAAATTTCTGTGGCTACTGCAAAACAAAATACATCATTAATAACCACTTCTGTACGGTCCCACAATTCCCTTGTGGATGCATAATTTATGGAAATTTCATCATTTGCAAGTACTTGTGCCTCTTCATGATTTTGTATCTCTTCAGGGACTATTGCCTCTTCAGGGGCATGTGTCACTTCAATGACACTTTCCTCTTCGGGGGTTATTATTTTAGAGATTATTGGAATAGCCTCTTCAGGAGTGCTTTTTTCTTTAAAACTTGTGTTTTGTTGCCCATTTGTTTTCCTCTTTCGGGGAATTAAATCTTTTGAACCCAAGGGTCGACCACGCTTCAGGCGTGTCATGGATGATTCATTAGCTGCCATAATAGCAGCTTTTCCAATTGGTATATTGATCCTTGCTGGTGTGTTTGCAGCCGGTATATAAGACTTGGTTACTTTAGCTGTATCTGTAAATGCATCAGGCAATTGGCTGGCAATCTTCTGGAGATGAGTGATTCTCTGTACTTCATTTTCACATTGAGCAGTATGCGGCTAACGACGGGAAATTGACCTCATCAAAATGGCAATATGCAAATCTTGCTCTGAAAACGTCACCTGTCAATGGTTCAAGATACCTGATGATTGATGGTGAATCAAAACCAATGTATATTCCTAATCGACGTTGAGGGCCCATTTTTGTGCGTTGTGGAGGTGCAATTGGAACTTGTACTGCGCATCCAAATAGTCGTAAATGGGAAAGATCTTGAATTTGACCAAGTACCAGTTGAAATGGTGAATGTTGGTGATTAGCAGTCGGTCGAATGCGAACCAATGCTGCAGCATGTAAAATGGCATGTCCCCAAGCATAAATAGGTAACTTTGTCCTCATAAGTAAAGGTCGAGCAATCAGTTGGAGTCTTTTGATAAAGGCTTCTGCCAAACCATTCTGTGTGTGTACATGAGCAATTGGATGTTCCACCTCAATGCCTACTGACATGCAATAATCATCAAAGGCTTTAGATGTAAATTCATCAGCATTATCGAGGCGGATCTTCTTGATTGGATAATCTGGAAAAAGTGCTTGTAACCGAATGATCTGAGCAAGGAGCCTGGCAAATGCAACATTGCGAGTAGATAACAATGAAACATGTGACCATCGGGATGAGGCATCTATTAGCACCATGAAATAGTGAAATGGTCCACATGGTGGATGAATTGGTCCACATATATCCCCTTGGATTCGTTCCAAAAATGTTGGGGATTCAACAAGGACTTTTGTATGAGATGGTCTAATAATCAATTTTCCTTGTGAACAAGCAGTACATGGATAATCACTAGACAAAAGAATCTTCTGGTTCTTTAATGGATGTCCATGTGAATTTTCAATAATTCGCCTCATCATTGTTGACCCTGGGTGCCCAAGTCTATCATGCCAAAGCATAAAAATGTTTGGGTTAGAGAGCTTCTGGCTCATCACCATATTTAATTCAATTGTTGTTATAGTGGTATAATACAATCCTGAAGAAAAAGCAGGCAATTTTTCCACTACAAGCTTTTGGCTTGAAACAATATGAGTAATATGTAAATATTCTTTATTATTTTCACATGTGGTCTCAATATGATATCCATTACGACGTATATCTTTAAAACTTAGCAGATTTCTTCTGGATCTGACTGAATATAAGGCATCGTTAATATGGAATATCGTGCCACATGGTAACATTCACTACTACAAAAATAGGCTACCACGACATCACGCTAAGGGAAAAGACGAGGGTTCTCAAAAATACTCGTGAAAAGTGAGTAAACACGAGGCTTTTTTAACCACACTCGTTAAAAGACCATGAAAGACGAGGGTGGTCTTAAAACCCTCGTTATTCACAAGATCCCGACTCCATCCCTTCTCTCTCTATTTTCAGATCCCGCCTAATCAGTGATGCGCGCCCTTTTGCCCTCTTTCTCATTATCTCTGAATGCCTTTTTGCCCTCTTCTCATCGGTGACCGCCGGCGACTCTGATTTGGTACCGGGAAGAAGATTCCAAGAATGGCTGGCGACTAGCTCTCATAATCTACAGATCGAGCTTCTCAAACTCAGAAGGTAGAAGATTTCCTCTATCTCTCTGCCCTCTTGCCCTCGTTCCCTCTATTTTCGGTTCCCGATTTGGTGCTGTCGGCTCTTCTCATCGGTGAGTAACGGCCGGCGACTCTGATAATCTGTTTTCAGTTCCCAACTTGATCAAATTCAAATAATGAGAAGATTTCAGTTCCCGATTTGATCAAACTACTGAGGATCTCAAGAACACTTGTTAAATCTCTTGGCTTCTCTTCATCTACACGGATTGAACACTTGATAAGTCTCTTGGCTTCTCCTCATCTACTCATTTGGTAAATCTCTTGGCTTCTCCTCATCTACACGGCCTAATATTTGTTCTCTAATTTTATTTTTATTTTTTTCAGACTGGGGAAGACAAGGGCACATACCAGGTTAAATTTCTGTGATAGGTAAATCTTAAGCTTAATATGTGTGTGTGTGTGTGTGTGTTTATAACCTAAGTAGATTTTTATACACAAAACAATATATAGAATCTGCAGAGGAGAATGATTAAAAACAGAGAATCTGCAGCAAGGTCACGGGCTCGCAAGCAGGTCAGTATATTGAAGTAGCTGTTCATTTTTAAGCACAATTTGTTTTTGTATTGTTCACAATGGTTCTTGAAATTTACTTGGCTATATGAACTTTTAAGCTAATTAAGAGGGTTTTAAGATTTTGCTTAGAATTTCAGATATCTGGGTTGGTGTTTGAGGTGGTGTTTATAATTTATGCATATGCATAATTACATACATACAGACATATACATATATGAAGATTCAAGCTCATTTATACGATGAATACATAATATCATGTTGTTTGCAGACTTCCCTTAATTTTTTTTTCTTTTTAAAGAAAATGAATTTGTGAAACAATCAGTAGGCAAGACTGCTCACCAGCCCAGATATCTATGTAACTTTCAGGGTAGAGGGTTTAATGTCGAAACTCATTATGTTGAGTAGCCTGTCCCGGACTATGTTCACGCTGCTGTTTCAACCATTCTGTTGATTCATGATCAGGTACCTTAAAGATTATCTATATTAACTTTTCTTCCATAGGCAGATGATAATTCCTTTACACACACATGTATATAAAAGTAAACTTCTCTTGAAATGCACAAATTAATACAAAGTATTGCTGATTAAAAACTTGCTTTATGGCTTATAAATACTCAAAGCCCTCTTATTTCACTGGGAAATTTGTCCGTGACAACAAATGGAACCTAAACAGAATGAGAGAGTGCTTAGGAAAAATTTGGAGAGGAAGAATGGTGCCACTCAAATTGGACGATGCAAAGCTGTAAACATCACTTATTAACAGGACTATTTATAACCGTGTATTCATCTTACAATAGGATCCTGTGTAATTGTTCCTTACAAGGGAAGCTGATTTTGCTACTTTCTCTTAGGATTATTAGCAAAATTAAAATTGAAGAAAATGATAAAGTGGAAGGATAAAGCATTTGGACGTGAACCACTTCCTTTTGTTTTAATAAACTAGGAGAAGGAATGATGTAGAATGGGTTGAAAAGACTCTTTGATTGGTATGGTTTTAAGAGTTCTCTGCTGTAAGTTGATGGAAAGTTAGTATTTTTAAAGATCTTTTTCTTTTTCTTTTTCTTTTTTTTTTTTGAGAGAGAGAGAGGAGAAAAGGGGGGGTGTTTGTTTGGTGGTGGTGGTGGTGGTGGTTTGGCTTGCTATTAATCAGACTATTAGATTAAATTCCTCTTCATGCTTTAGGGGGATGTAAAGTTTTCTTTGTGGATAATCATGTGCTTTGCAAAATTGATATTCTAACTTAGTATTGAAAAGACTCTTTCATTCTATTTATGATTGTAGCTTGTTTAGTTCACTGCAGTCACTAGGGTTTTGCTTAATGACGGGGTTTATTCTCAAATACAATCAGTGTGTTCATTTTTTGTCTAATTGTGGATCTTAGTTTCAATCAGACACTAACTTTTCCTTATTATATTTGTTAGCACGGTTTAAAGGTTTTTTTATTATTTTTTATCATAACTTGGCAATTAGTTGAAAGTTACTCTATCTGCAAACCCAACACCCCCCCCCCACCCCCTCTCTCGAGGCTTGAAATTAATTAAAGCATGGATCAGATTCCTCTATATGCTTTAGAGAAATGTATATTACATGGCTTATATTTGCCTTGCAAAAGTCATGCTTTTACACGGTTTTCACCCAGTAGATATTGAACATGATAAAATAGTTCATGTTTGGATGACCTGCATTAATGTGGAACAAGGATTTCATTAAGGAGCATCTTTCAAATTAAGAGAATTGGAAGAAATTGCCCTCCTTAGCTGTGTGGTACATATAATGTCCATAGAGAGTGTAAGGAGATATTTTATACCAGAACGTCATCTTGATTGCATGACCCATGTTCTTTACTTAGAGTAGGTAAATTAAATTTATTTGATTGCCATAGTATATTCTTCTAGCCTTCTAAAAAACTTATGGATTATATGGTCAAGACAATGTGTTGAATTATTTTGGAGGGTGCCTGAAGTGGGAGTTACTGAAATGGGACTTAGTAAATCTAAACTTAGACATGCCTGCTTGTGCTTCAATCTTAACTATGTGGCATATGTTAATAGGGGAAAACCTCTAGTCTGCTTCCATCATTTGTGTGTTGCTCGTATTTAGTCAATAATGAAAGTCTTTACCCACTTTTCTCATTTCAGTTTATGACTTGACTTCAGTATTCGTATCAACTTGCATCTTCAAATTCTAATCTTTTGGCAGGTGTGGGGAAAACTTCTCTTGTTCATCTGATCATCAACAGTTCTTCCATTGCTTGCCCTCCTCAAACAATTGGGTGTACAGTTGCTGTGAAGGTAAGACTCAATATTTCTTTGTTTTTGTTGGGCAGTTACTGGAGTTCAAGTCTTCACCAAATATTTTCCTCTTTCTTTTACCCAGCACACTACTTATGGAAATTCTGGTAGCTCTTCAAACAGCATTAAAGGTGACAGCGAGAGAGATTTCTTTGTTGAACTTTGGGATGTGTCAGGACATGAACGGTACAAAGATTGCCGGTCTCTTTTCTATTCACAAATTAATGGTGAGTACTGAACCTCCATGCTTCTATAGACATCCTTTTTCTCTTAATAATTGTGTATTGGTACATGTCAAATTCAAGGAAGAAAATGGGCATTAATAATTACAGAAATTTTCAAAACATAGGTTGCGTAAACATATTTATTTATGACCTGATTCTATGGCCCACTTTGTTGTGTAAACATATTTAAAAAGCTATTTTTGTTGTAGTGGTTTAGAATTCCAAATTGTGGATTACTGTGTAGTGTGTACTAAAAGGCCCCCATCTGTTCAACACTAGTTAAACTGTTCGTGAGCCAATTTGAATTGAATCGACAGGTGAACTACTAATTGTGATGCACTGTTTTGAAGAATAGAGGAAGGAGGAGAAAGAAATAAAAGAAAAAAAGACGAGAGAAAGGGAATATCTGTTAATTCTTTCGACTTATCACCATAATGGACTAATCTGTTAGAAGTGTGCATGTTAGTCATCTAATGAATACCCTTTATGCAATTGTTCTTAAGCTTTGTTTTTAAGCTTTGTTTCTATGTTTCTATTTTCTTCTTACTAAAATGTAAGCTCTACTAAACCTGTTTTCTCTGCACAGAGCACCAGAGAAAACAGGGCATGTTTTCTCTGTCCTTATTTTTCCATTGATGAGCCAATTTTTCTGTGCTTCTATTTTTCTGATATAAGGGTAGCCTATCCATTTTTCTTTTTTCTCAGAATCTATTTTGAAGTCAAATGAGGAGGGAAAGGCTCATTTTTTATTTTATTTTATTTTCTCAGAGAAAACTTTTTTTTTCTGTTTTTTTTTTTTTTTTGGGTAGAACACATAAATTGAGGCTTTTGTATGTGCAATATTCTCCCTAGAACCCATGTCACAGACGTTTCCAACATACCTAGTAGATTTAGGAGTTTCTAATTTTCTGAGTCCAGCCTAGGATATTATCAGAACCTTAATTTGAGCAAAGTAGATGATCCTGACCATTTATGGAAGAAAAGTGGAACAGTCGAGTGTCTGTGCATTGCTTGTGAAATTAAATACATTGCATTGCCCTCCTGTCTTGATTGTTTATGCTCGTTATCACTGGTAATTCAGTGTTGTACTCGAGCCTTGACCAACATTCCTTGGTTGCTGACCTGGTGGTGAAGAAATTGGGGAACATAATATGGCCTATTGGTGAAATTGATCAGCATCAATACCACAGCTACCTAGCCCCATGTTGAACCATTGATTTATTGGTCTATCATGTTGATGAACAGTAAAGAAATATAAATAAGTTCATAAATTAAGTTCAACTGATCAAGGTGGAGAGTACAAGTGCCCAATATTTTTTAATTGGTTATATTTTTTTCTATTTGTTAATACGTGGTTGGGGTGATTATGCAGCCTTTCTTTGGTATGTTGGATATGGAGGCCCTATTGCATCCATGCATTTAGGGAGGTATGGGTATTTTATGTTCTTATTTTTATGAAATTGTCCAGGCTAATTATTGACTGGGATACAATTATTGAATGGGATACAATCAAACTTCTTTTTCATGTTATATATCTTTGAGTGGGATAGGAATCTCTTCAGTTAACACCCCTGCAGTCCAATACTAATTTTTCGTAGTGTGCAGATTACATGTGTGTGAATTATCTGAGTGTTGGGACTGTCTCACTTTAGTGGTCTTGTGGATCTGGTTTCTTGTTTGAGCCAGGGCATCTAACAGCAACTTAGGTTGATGGGTGCTATATGGTACTTACTATGCTTGAACTTCGAAGTTCAGCTGGGCCATCCTTGCAGCCTTGATTCTTTTTTTTTTCTGATCTAGTTAAACTGATCAAGGTTAAACTGATTTGGTTTTTTTTTTTTCTCAAGTGTATGGGTTGTAGGCTTAATTTGATGTGAAAATTTGTGTAAATGCAGCCTTGTTTTATTCTTTTACCTCTTTTGAATTAGCATCATGGACTTCATTTTGTGAAAATATTGAAGCAAAGATGGTGCAATAATCGGGAAGCACAAAACACATTTGTCTATGTTCACGGCCTCAACTAATGTGATGGGTAGGGAAAATTGGCCACAAAAGATGAGGGGTTTTAAAAACCTTTGAGTATGTGTTTTTCTTATTTATGTGCGATTTTTAAATTTATGTTTCCATACAATTCTGACCTCAGGGTAATTAATAAGAACGATTTCCTAGTTAATGTTTACATCTTAGTTAAATTATATAGCTATATGATACAGAAATGGATATCTTTTAACCATGCTTATCTTATGTATTTATGTAGGTTTTCAATATATGTACTATGCTACTCACCAGAAAATGATGGAGGAACTAGTGGGGTTCGAGTGCATGATTTATTTTGGGGGTCTCATTCTTAAGTAGGATTTTGTTTTCCAACAGATTGATGATGAGACATTGATTGATTGTATAAATAGTTAGGATTCGAAATTGAGTGTACATGAATGCCACTTTTAACTTATATTTAGAAAAGTTAGGATTCTTGCACTTCATTGGTGGATTTGTGAATGCGATTGCATGTTTATATACAGGTTACAGGATTATATCCTAATTTATATTTATAGTTAGGATTCTTGCACTTCATATTGGTGGGTTTGTGAATGTATCTACATGTATATATACAGTTTGGTACATGTAATATCCAAATGGAATAATTTAAAAAAAAAATAAAAAAAAAAA
>JAESVK010001325.1:2862937-2885152 GCA_017140935.1 Hamamelis virginiana | reverse complement strand
TTTTTTTTTTTTTTTTTTTTTTTATTTATAAGTCTCTCTTACTTCGGGAAGAGAAGAATTTCATGAACAATAAAACTTCTAGTTTTTATTTTTAATCACTCTCTTGCTTCAGGAAGAGAGGATTTTTCATGACTAGTATAAAAATTAAAAGACTACAATTATTCTTGAAAAAAAAATACCATAGTAAAAATATATATACCCACCAAACGTTCTTCATTACCTTAAAACAATTTGGCTAGAAACTCGTGCTTGGTTAGAACCTCGTGCTGATAACGTATTGTAAAAGTAAGAAGAATAGAATAAAAGAGATAGGAGAAGAAAATTGTGTCTTGCATGTGTCTTATTCAAGGGGCCTAAGTCCTTCTTTTATAGGCTTACAAGATTGAATATGGAGAGACAAATGGGTATAGGTTACAAGCCTTAAAGCTAGAGGGGGTTACAAACCTTAAAGGTAGAGGGGGTGTTACAAGCCTTAAAGCTATAGAGGTTACATAGGTAGAAGATGGGTGGTCATCCACCAAATTTACAATAAATTAGTAATTTTTTTATTTTTAAGGATAAACACAAATCTCTCTCTCCTTGGACCACAGGACGATTGGTTCATCAAAATTAAGATGGTGTCATGAAGTCTCATCTCATATATGATAGGTAGGTCATAAAGAAGGGCCACCAGGCCTGGTGGTGTCTTTATTGCACAAATTTCTCTTTTGCCTCAATGGGATATACGTGTGAGAGAGAAGTTGCATTTAAGATTTAACCGAACAAGCAGAACAATACATTAATATGTGTGAGCTAGGGAGAAGTTGCATTTAAGAGTAAATAAAATTTTGGAGAAAAAATTGACTCCATGTACTATCACTATTTTTTACATTACCCGCTGAATTATCATTTATGACATATTGACCCTCCTAAACTTTTAATTTGTGTCAAATTGACCTCCTTTGTGAGAAATGTTTTTCACCATTATGAAATTGGACAAACTACCGCTTAAAAGTATATCTGTTACAATAGTAGAAAAATACAATCACGTGAATGCACATGACCTTCTTATAGTTAAACAAACATCCAGTATCCCATGAAGGGGGTCAATCTGACATAAATTAAAAATTCAAGGGGCCAACGTGTCACAATTGATAGTTAAGGATAATAATATAAAAACAGTGATAGTATTGGGATCAATCGGTGATTTTTCCTAAAATTTTCTATCTTTTCACAAATTTTTTTTTATAAAAAAAATGGGCTAATCTAACAATTCACATGTATCCAGTACATGTTGAAGACCTAAGTTGGAATCAAAAGTGGTGAAACACATAAACTTTTTATTTTATGGTTATTATTTTTTACACAGGCGTAATTTTTTGTAAAAGAAAGGTCTTGAAAGAGTCAAATATAGTGTAAGTAATACAACCAACATGAAATATTTAAAATTGTTATTTTTTAAAAAAATATATAAAATTTTAAAATTAAGAAAACTTTTATTGTAATTGGTGGAATTTTAGGGGTCAAAATTGTGAGAAAATTTTAATTTAATTTTAAAAAATTACTAAGCAATGAAATTTTATAAGACCATGCCTATATTTGAGCTAGGAATCAAATTCAAATTATAAACAAATTAGTATTCATTAGTAATCTTAGCTATATGGGACAACGATTTGCATACTTTTATAATTATATATATATATAGAGAGAGAGAGAGAGAGAGATTTTCATCTATCAAAAGTTCTCTAAAGATTCATATTTTTACCATTCAGCGTCGTTTTGAATACAAAATGAACGAGAAAACTGCTTTTGACGAATTGAACAGTAACATCTCCGATTTATTTTTCCGCTCTTTTATAGGTATCATAGATTTATAGTACAGATAAAGGTATAAAAAGGACGGAAGTTAATAATTTAATTATTTTCACCATGATATCGGACAATATTATTAAAAAATTACAATTAATATTTTGCTTTACAAATATACATTTGATATTTGGCTTGGCTAACACATTCGAAGGTTGCAGCAACTAGATTATGGGCCTGTGAGTACGACCTGCGAGTGAGGGCACTCTCTTCTTGCTTTATTAATCCTAGCCGGTTTCTTTTCAAATTATTGGACTCAAGCAAGTCAAAATCAAATTGCTTTCGTCGCAGCCATAGCCAATGAAAAATACAACTTTGTTTATAGAATTAAAATTATAAAAAGAAAAATAAAATTCTCTATCACCTGTTGCATGCGTTTGCTTTTTTTTTTTTTTTTTTGGATAATTGCGTTTGCTTTTTGATGGGGGACAAATCCCACATATTGTGAGTTTTATCAGTGTGAGAGAATATGTAAAATGTTGTTATTTAATTTTTTTTTGCTATACAGGTATCATGGGTCAGCTTGCACGCATCAAACTAAATTCTGCACTCCGAATAAGATTTTCGAAATAAAACTTGTGACTTGCGATCTGTGACTCAGAATATTAGTAGTAAGTGGGAATTGAACCCAGAATCAGGGACTTGGTACGCCCTTAACAACCAAGTCCCTTCGTTGTAGGATACACTCAGCAAAATACACATTAACAACCACATTTATGTCATATTATATGGGATACACTCAGCAAAATATAAGTAGCAAAACTTGTAAAATAACTTGGTGGATGAAGCGAAAATCTAGCGCGCTATCAATCAAAAATCCAGGTGCTTGGAAAAATTAGAACAAAATCAAAATCCAGGTGGGGGAAGGACATGGGATTAGATTTTAGGTAGAAAATGATGGTAGCATTGATTATTAGGAAGAATGTATTGAGACATTATCAGAGCATGTGATTCTCTCTCTTTAAACGCTGCCTCCTCTTTCTTCCTTGCTTTTGCCCTCCCTTTGTTTATTATCTTTACCCCTGTCTCTTTTCATCTTTCTATTATCCTCTACACAGTCCACACTCACTCAAAGTGAAAGCCAAAAAGGCAGAAGCTTATAGAATATAGATACAGTGTTTTGAGTACCCATCTCTTCTTTCACTTCAACAGAGCAATCTGTGTATCACCCACATATGAATTAGGGTTTCTGATAATGCTGACAGCTTGAATCTTCATTTCTGAACTTTTTTTTGGAGACCCTCTTGAGGATAACAGTAATGGGTAAGAATGTGCTGGTTTTGGCTCTTGCGCTTTTGCTCTTATGTGGCTCTGTCTCATCGGCTTCACCTGCTACTTCACTTGCAAGTAAGTATACATGAAAGTTTGATCAGGTGCGGTATGCACGCGGACGCGCGTGCATGCCACGGACGGCCATGAAGCTTGTTTCATTTGATCTGTTTCTGCTTTTGAGCTTCAATCTCTCTTTGATTATGACTATATTTCTCTTACTCTACAGAGATTGTAAGTGGGTTTTTCTCAAATGCTCTCTCTTTTCTCATGAAATGGTTGTGGTCACTCAAAGCTACCACCAAAACAGGTTTAGATCTCTGATACTGCCCACATTTGCTCTGTCTTTTTGTTTTTTTCAAATATTTTTTCACTACATATATTGGATGTGTGTGTGCGTATGTATAAAGATTGGTATCTGAGATTGTGGGGTTTAATGGGTTTCATGTTTGTAGCAATTTCTGTCCGTCCGATGATGAAGTTTGAGAGCGGATACACAGTGGAGACTGTGTTTGATGGAAGTAAGCTCGGAATTGAGCCGTACTCAGTTGAGGTGTTGCCCAGTGGGGAGCTTTTGATTCTGGACTCAGCTAACAGTAACATTTACAGGATCTCAGCCTCTTTGTCTCAATGTAAGCGGGTTTCATGTGATGGGTTATAATTTTTCTTGGTTGGTTAAATTTTGCTGTTTAACTTCTTGATTTTCTTTTCTTGATTATGATTTTTTTTTTTTTTTTGGGGGGGGCGCGAGTGGGGTTGAAGTTTCCGCATCAACTCAGTGGTCGTTTTTAAGAAATTTAATGGTTATGATTTGTTTGTCCTATATCATAGTTTCAGCTTCCTTTGATAATAATTGGTGTTTTGATTAGGATTTTGCAAGTTTGTGGTCTCATTTTGCTGTGGTTTCCTGTTATGATTTGCATATTCTTATGTTCATGTGAAAATCTGATTCCATTGTAATAAACTTGGGCACATGTAGTCTTGATTTGGTTTTGGTCAGCATTAGGTCCCTCTGTTATTTAAAATACAATGCACCTTCTTGCTATTTTTCTGCAGGATCACCACTATATCTATTATGAAATTTGATATATTTTCCATATCTTTTGGAAGCCATTTGTCTCAATGGATGAAATTTTGTATGAAGTCAAGTCCCTTTTGGGAAGCCTGGATAAATGACTCTAGAAATTGGAGTATAAGTACTTTTTGGTCAGGCTTGTGTAATTTTCATTGTGATATTAGGTGCCATTACAATTAACATGCCATGAATGAGATGTGGGCACAAGCCTATTTTCTCAAAAGCAGTCTCCCAATGTGCAAAAAAGAATTCTGCTCTCCATCAATTTAGAGGATTATAGAGTTTGTTATCAACATATTGGCAAACTCAGTGTGCTGCAAACCAATATACATTGCATTTATCAGACCTGTTTCCTTAGTTTTGTTTTCGCTGGTCATCAAAGACTTCCATTTCCCCTTAGAGATATAGAGCAATTACATTTGGCAACCTTTCTCAATATCTTTCAAACTCGATTATTTTGATCATTTATATATGTAACCAATTTCAAAACAGAAGGCCATTTGGTTGTTGAATATCTCCATAACCTCAGGTGCATTTCATGCTGACTAATATGATTGTTCTGATCTAATTGAATCATGTATGCGTGTAAACTTACATTTAAATTCATGAAAAAACTGCAGATACCAGGCCCAAGCTGGTTGCGGGATCCCCAGAAGGGTACTCTGGACATGTAGATGGGAAGCCTAGAGAGGTAAGGATGAACCATCCTAAGGGGCTTACGGTGGATGACAGAGGAAACATTTATATTGCAGACACCAACAATATGGCGATCAGGAAGATAAGCGATGCAGGTAAATATGCTTTATGTTTTGTTTGAGCATTTCCACAGCTAGAAGAAAACTTTCTTGTTGACCATTGTCTCAATAACTTGGTAGACTTTCATTTTTCTCAGACACAGTAGGGATCTAAAACAAGTTGGCAATCTTCTCTGTCATGTGATTGTTTGCTCAGAAACATAATAGGACTAACTAATTTTTATGGGGCTGTTTCTTCTTTCTAGTGTTGAGAGATAGAGATATAGAGTTGGGTCTAGGGTATACAGCATTACAAATGTCACATTTCCATTGCTTATATGATTAAATTCTCTTTGTGCAGGGGTCACAACAATTGCAGGAGGGAAATGGGGCCGTGGAGGGGGGCATGTTGATGGACCAAGCGAAGATGCAAAATTTTCTGACGATTTTGATGTGGTTTATGTTGGAAGCAGTTGTTCCCTACTCATCATAGACAGAGGAAACCAGGCAATCAGGGAGATCCAGCTGCATTTTGATGATTGTGCTTATCAATACGGAAGTGGTTTCCATCTTGGTAAACTAATCCATCTGATTTTCATTTTTGATCTTTGTCACTCTTACAGTTTCACTAGACACATTTTCCATTATTGCAGGGATTGCAGTTCTTGTCGCAGCTGGCTTTTTTGGTTACATGCTGGCATTGCTGCAACGTAGAGTGGGTTCAATGGTGTCTTCTCAAAATGTGAGTACTAAGTCTTGTTCTCAACATTTTTCCTCAATTTTTATAATAACTTGTTATTGAGTAGGATCAGCCTATTTCCAGATTGTAATCTATGCTTTAACTTACAATTCTCCATGTCTTTAGTTGAGGATGTTTTTTATCGAATTGGCTGTGTTTGGATAATGGAAAAGTAGATCAACTGTTAGTACTGTAAGGAAATTGATCCCTGAAAACAAATTCTATCTATCCAGAATGAAGAAGAAAAAATAATACTTCTCCAAAGTGCCGAACACAGCCTTATGTTCCTTGAGGGGTAGAAAACAAATAATCCTAGTATCTTCGACAATATTACGAATCATTTTTCACCATTAATCTTTTGCTCTTGAAGGATCAGAGAACAGAAAAAGCTGGCATTCCTCCAAGTCCATATCAAAAGCCTCTGAAATCAGTCAGGCCACCATTAATCCCAACTGAAGATGAACTTGAGAAGCAAGAAGAAGGTTTCTTTGGTTCCCTTGTGAAGCTTTTTGCTAACGCTGGGCAAGTTGCTGCAGAAATCTTTGGAGGAATATTTCCAGGTTTTAGAAAGAAGCCACTGAGCAATCATTATCAAAACCTACAGCAATACCAGCAACAGCAGAAGCATTCAAATGGTTGGCCATTACAAGAGAGCTATGTGATACCAGACGAAGATGAGCCCCCCACTATCGAAACCAGGACCCCTACCCCGCGGAAAACCTACCCATTCATGACCAATGATGCAGAAAAGATGCACCAAATCCTACAAAGCCGTGCTTTCTATAGTGGGTGGGACAGTGATTTGCAGCAACAGAAACAGCAGCATCACCATCGGTATTATTCATCTGCCCCACAAACATTCTACGAGCAGAGCTATGGGAAAACTAACGAGGTTGTGTTTGGGGCAGTTCAGGAGCAGGATGGCCGGCGGGAAGCGGCAGTAATAAAGCCTGTGGATTATGGAGCTCCGGTTTATGAGCATCACAATATTCGCTCCCGAATCAATGCTATGGGCTACACCCATGACTATGGATCATATACATAAATATTGATTTTAAACATCATTCCATCTTGATATTTGACCTTCAGAATTTAGGTATTGAGATATATTTTTTGAAGAATGGGGAGTGTTTGGAGGAGCAGCTCAGCCCTAGTGCTGTGTAAGGTTCACTCTTGTCAATGGCCAAAACGTCTTAGTCTTGTGCTAGACGTTCTGCAATATTATAAAACTGGTATAAAGGTTTTTATAGTAATCTTTTCCCTTGTGTTCTATTAGGTTTCCCATAAAATTCTGTGTCTTCTCTTGTCTTCTCAGCATTATGATGGGAACAAGCGAAAAGGCAATATGCCAAAAGCAGTTATTGATTTCTTTCAACGTGTAAATTATTGTGGTATTACGAAAATCAGCAAGCTTTATGGTCCTGCTGGCATTTGTTACATGACAAAAGAGCATATTGTCCCTTCTGTGCCATTTAGGGGTTGGTCACTTGAATTCTTCTCTGAAAACTTTTATATATATGTATTGAAATTTTCCATCCTCTCTCTCTCTCCCTCTCTCTCTCTCTCTATATATATATATATATATTATCCATTCCAAAGATAAAAGCCGGGCCAAAATGCAGGAATGTTCCATTCTATCCAGGGTTAAATAATGAAAATTTCCTTCGAAATGTACCCATGCCATGATCACGAGGTAGAATTCATGCCTCATGAACATATGGCCTTTCAAAAGGAAAGATGCATTTTAGTTGCCACCTCTTCAGTGAAAAGAAAGAGCACCTCTACATCACTACATTCCTGATCTCTTTTCCCGTAAGGAGAAACTGTACCAAAAATGAAGAATCGTATAGATATTTGCTTTATATATGATCTGAAGAGTCCATATTAGGTTCCAATTGATTACCAAACACTGATTGCAGGGTTCATGTAATCCATTCACAGCCAGTATACTTCTCAAACAGAAACTTAGGTGGAGGTTTATTTACCACATCAGCTGAAGCACAAAAGTTGCAGCATGCTTTGCTAACTGCACAAATGTCTACAAACACTGCCCAGAAACGAAACTGATGAGTATAAATGTTATGCAAGCACAAACCATTAATATGTCATTTACGAGAGGCTACCATGTTTAAAATATATACAAGCACTGTTAACTGTAAGAATAGCAAATGTAACAAGTGATGCAACCACTTTCATCTCCTCTTAACTAAACCTGAACTGCCTAATAAAGACCCTTCCAGTGGAGTCATTTGCTTGGCCTCCCCTGCGAAACCCATGATGTTAGACTGTATCATATTATTGATTCTTTCATGGCTGTCGGATAAAACATCTCATCTCCCTTGGTTCTCGTCTCCTTGCTTGAAGATTTTGTTAGTTGTGTTGGATAATTCCAAGCTTCCATCAAAACTAATCAATTCCTTCAATTGGCCAGTGAACAACCACGACTGTTTTATCTCATAACTACAAGAGTCATCAGAATCGAGTAAAGATACAGATTCAGTAGCGAAATTTGAGAGTCTAAAATGTTGATCCTAAACATAAGAGATAGATGAGATAGGCTCAACAAAATGAGCTGCCTCAAGAACAAGTAAAGTGCGGAGCTAGCAATTACGCTTCTGAAGTCGAAGCAGAGTATCAGTATTTGTTTCTCCAGATTGATTAGGCAATGCTTCCATGTCTCGCTGAGATAGAGCTGGCTGGAGCCTTCCTGTCTACAAAGTTCAGTTAGACAAGGTGTGAGTAATTCATTTCTATCACAGAATATCACATAAATGTGAGACACTTACACAAGGGCCTATATAAGGACGAACTGCAAACCCGATGATCAAGCCAAGTAAACAAGAAACTACTAGTCCCAGAATCCATATTGAGGCTGCTCCCAGTGCTGGGAAAAAAAAATTGATATTTAATTCTCCCTTCAAGTGAGAGTAAGTCTAATATCTCAAATATATTGACACAATGAATTTATATCGATAAAGATAGTTTTCATCAAGGGAAACAAAGGGCCATATTTCCATTTTTCTTAATAAAATTGTGAGTTACTCATAAAAGTAAATACACGCCGCCTTAAATTTATTTGGGGGAGGGACAGCAAAGAAAAACATAATGAGAGAGAGAGAGAGAATCAAAGCAACTGTTTATGCAAAATTACCTTCTTTAAATAGTCAAAGAAGCATCCAGCACTGTAGCACTGAAAACATTTAAAGGAAAATCCTTGAAAATAATGAGCACTCTGATATTCGGTTCTCTTGTCATTAATGGAGTAGGTTTTTTTTTGTTTGTTTGTTTGCCTCTGTATAAAGTTGCTAATGCAATCGTGGAAGTTCAAATTGTTACATGCCCAGAGCTATCTAAGCCATCAGTTCACCTTGCGACACAGATTTAGCCTTAAAAAAGTACTCCTAGCCCTGTAAACAGCAACACCCCGACCCCCCCCCCACCAAAAAAAAAAAAACACTCGAGAATTGCCATCAATACCCTTATTTTGTAAACCTGTTTGTGACTGTTTAAAACTGGAAACTGTGACCTATAGCTTAGCCAAAACTTATTGAATATCCTCAAACTATCATGTTCCTACATACATAGAGTTTGTTTGTAGAGATAAACGTTTTTGTGTTGGCACAATTCGGAATATTTAACTGGGATGGAGCATTTCAGTAAAAGGCTAAAGACCTCAAACACCACTCCACCTTGCACATATTTTTCCCAGATCCTGTCTTGGCTTTACTCTCTCTTCTTGTCCCTCTCATGGTTGAATACAACCCAGAAATCATAACAAACCTCTTAACATCCAATTTCATATTTAGTGCAAACAGACACCTTTCTCTGCTAAATTTGATCAATTGGTGCCAGGAAATCCTAGTCCATGTGACAACAGATTTCCAAGTAGTCTGTTAGCAATATAATTGGTAAAAGGCATATTAGGCAGATTCGCAATATCCACTGGTTCTTACAGACAAGGAACTCATTATTCTAACATGTTTCTGACACATTTCAATGTTGAAAAACAAAAAGGGTTTTGTGGCTTTTCTAAAAGGGAATCAGGCATATATTTGGCCAAAAAGGACTTCCACAAAAACCCAACCCCAACGACATCTATATGTTCCTCATAATGCATTGAAACTGAAAAACATCATGTCTTTTAACATGTGATCCAAGTACCACCTCAATAAACAGAAATACAGAATGAATGGACCAGGAAATAAAATACAGCCACATTAGTCTGACTTTGCTATGCATGTCGGTATGTCACTAAAACCATAAGAATGAGAATATGAATGACAAATATATATATATAGCAGAAGTACCTTATAATATATCCCATAAACTTACCAGATTGAGAACCTCTTGCACAATCATCCGGCTTCAGATTAATCTGGCGGATCAATTTGTTCCCATGATCAGAAATCAGAAGAGCACAATTTTCGGGAACAAAAGATAGCTCAAAATCTTCTGAGAATGATGCATTCTGGGCAGGCCCATCAAGTTTTCCCGGCTTTTGTGAGTATCCTCCAGCAATTGTGGTCACACCTAAACATATGTGGTTAGTATAACAGAAGAATCCAGTAGGAAAAGTCATAAAACAACGTGATGGAAGACAGTTCAAATACTGTTATATCAGTTATATAAAAATTAATTTGTATAGAACGGACCCTTACAGTCCACAAACAGCAACCATGGAGTGGATATCATAATTATTGTCTTCTTATTGATGCAACTTTTATGGGGAATAGAGCAACTGAGTGCTTCTTTTCAATTTGCTTATGTCTTACAATAAAATCTGGTATTTACAAGAGCAATCACTCACCCTCTCCACAAGAAAACTAAATAGATAAATAAACATGGAAAGAAATACTATTATTACTTTATTACCCGTCAATCAACTGAGTTTCAGGTGTGATGAATCATGTTGGAAGACACGCACACAAGACACGACTTGGTAATAGAAAAAATTATACAAGAAAATAAATAAATAACTCAAATTTGTGGGAAAGGAGGGCCTTGGGTTGTTTAACAATGGCTTTAGTGATCCTTGTTTTGTTAGAGTGTCACCCAGGGTCCATACTGCATGCCAAGCATTATTGCAAGCGTTATTCATCTGACATAACATGTTTATTCTTCTTGAATTGAATGGATTGGCTATGGACTGCCTACATAGATTCATTACATTCATTTATTTAATTTAAAAATGTTATAATTATTCTAGTTTTTTTTCTTTTTCCTTTTTTTAAGATTCAATTACAACTCAACAAAGCCTTATCCCAACTAATTAAGATGGCTAGGCAAATCCTTTGCCACCAATTAAATAAAATGGTATCAATTGTTTAAGTCACAGGCCAACAGGTCGAAACTCACAGCCTTAACCCACATTCTTTATGGTCTTTCCTTTGTCATCGTAAAACCTTCAACCAAAATGCTATAGCTATCCCTCGTATTTTCCTCAGTTGGTGCTATCTCTAACTTCTCGCAAATGCATTCTAATCTAATCTGTCCTTATTTTGCCACACAACAATCTCAACATCCCATTAAGCAATACTCATTTTATGGGATGTTGTTTGTCTCACAGTCTGCACCTCAAATTACAACCAGTCATACAACCGACTCAAAGCCATCCCAAAAGCAATTCTCCTTTTCATCGATAATATTGCAATTTTACAAAAACTATCCTCTCATATTAAATCCTTCCCAGGGTGTGTCTATATTTATATTTCCCAAGTTATCGAACAGTCACTCAAAAATTCCTATAACATCAATCTCCACCTTCCCAAGTCGCTCTACTTGTACTTTCCTACAAATGACATTTCATACATGCTGTTTCAGCCCCAATTATCCTAAAACCTTTTGATTGCACGACATCTATCCACAGACTCAACTCGGGAATTATCTACCTACAAGCTTAAAATATGTCATCAGAAACAGGACACACTATGGAAACTCCTCTCTCTCTCTCTCTCTCTCCAACCATGGTAACAGATCTATATTGTTCAAATCCTGAATAAAACTTAATATCAACAAACATATAAATATGGTGCAATAATGGAATACAGAACAAGAATCAAGAGAAAGAGAGAGAGAGAAAGGTTACACCTGACTTGCTGATCTTCCGTACGGCACGATTGTTCTTATCAGCAACATAAACACTCCCTTTCGAATCAACTGCAAAGCTCCGCGGCTTTTTAAACTTGGCAGAATCCGAATCACCGTCGGAAAATCCCTCGATGCCACTGCCGGAGAACCGTTTAACCACACTCTCTGCAAACATTAACGGAGATATAATATAAATGCACGCGCGGGCGCGCTCACACACACATACACAGAGAGAGAGAGAGAGAGAGAGAGAGAGAGAGAGAGTAATACCTTGAGATATGGGGAAGGAGACAGTATAGAAGGCATTGCCGGCAGAGTCAAGGACTAAGAGATCGGGCGATCCAGGTCGAGGGATGACTGAGTGTGGATTTATGTTCAGCTTGTTGCCGTCGAGAACTGTAGTCACTGTATATCCATCTTCGAGAACAAGGTGGCCAGCAACTGTATATACATAAAATTTAGGGGGGTTAATGAAATTTCTTATGGAAAAAGAGGCTAATAATAAAACGATCGAGATGAATTTTACAGTTTCAGTTTACCGTAATTTGAAGCCAGGGTAAAGAGGAAGAAGATGATGAAGAAATGTGAAGCCATGATCGCGCAGTGTTTCAGACTCTCTCAGTTCAACCCACGAATAAAGCAACGTAGAGTGAACTTTACCTTTTTTTGTAGTGTCGTGGGGAAGATAGCATTCAATATGACGCCGGTTTTGCGAATTTCAAATAATAGTGTGACATTTATTTTTTCTTTATGAAAAGGCCCTCAAATGAAATATATATATATATATTTTTTTTGGCTATACAGGTATTCAAATGAACCATTCTTAATGAACTTAGTTTTAGTTCGGTTCATGTCTTTCCCTTCATGGAATGAGGTTATGGATTTTACCTGTTATGAATGTGAATTAGTCCATTTGTTGCTCATCTTTCCACTAACAACTAATATCAATTAACCAATGTGGGTTCAAAAGAGTTTGTTGATATCGTAATTATTTACTCTTTGAGAATAGCTGTCAAGTTAAGGGAGGAGACTTATCAAGATGATCCAGTTAGTTAATTTGCATATGAAGATGATTCAATTTGTAGTTGAAAATGACTTGAAAATTGCCTCTCGAAAGTCTATAAATAATGGCTAGAAAACCAACAAAAGCTCTCTTTCAACACTTCAACTCAAGAAGAGAGCATCTATCTCTTTTATCCTGGTAATTTTTAACTCTCGTATCAAAAGTCACCTTGGTTCGAAGTTTGTTTGGGCCGCCCGTTTGGAGTACTTCTCTTTTAATTTTTTTAGCACTTGGTTTGTCTTCTTTAAAAGTCATATTCATTAAGGTAATTCGAACCCATTGCTATTATTCCAACCTAAACAACGAGAAGTATTTTGAGAATCTTACATTTGACTAAAAATATAGCAAACAATATCACTTGGCAAAAAAAAAAAAAAAAAGCATTCTTGTTATTTATTGTTTGTCCTAAGGTTGCTCCACAAAATTTTATTAATTTTTGGGCTCTATGACCATTGGTCCTTTTTTATAAGTCTTGTTTGCCAAAAGTTCTCCCATCTTTTCAATTTATCTATAGATACTTTTTATAAACTAGAAATGCACCACGCACGTTGCACGTGTAAAATTTGTAAGAAAAAACAAGTATTTTTTTTAAGAATCAAATATAATGTGAATTTAAGATTATTAAATTTTTCATTAAAAAGGTTTGCGAAATGTAAACAGTATAAAAATAATATTAAATTAATAAATATCAACTTAATAAAATATAAAAAAATTATATTATAATTTGAAAAAAGAATACTAAAAATATTAGCAAAAATACATTTATTTTTTTTCTAATGGAAATAAAAATAATATATAGAGTAATTTATATGGTATTTTATAGTAATTAATTATTTAAAAATTATATTTTCTCTAGAAATGAAGTAGTGTTTGTAAGAAATTTAATCTAATTAAGAATATTTGTACTCTAATTAGTAAAATTTTATATTAGAAGACTTTTATTGTGATTAATGAAATTTAGTGGACGATGTTTGAAAAAGTTGAGTTGGACAACAAATAGTGTTCCTAAGAAATTTTAATTAAATTATAATGCATATTTATTTTAATTGGTGGAATTTGAAGAAACTGTGTCTATTTATGTATTTTTATAATTATGTAGGGATACTTTGGTAAATCAAAAGTTTTTCCAAGATTCTCACTTTTATATATAAAAATAATATAGATTTTATATTAGAAGACTTATATTGTGATTGATGAAATTTAGTGGACCATGTTTGAAAAGTTGATTTGGACAACAAATTAGTGTTCCTAAGAAATTTTAATTAAATTATAATACATATTTATTTTAATTGGTGGAATTTAAAGAAACTGTGTCTATTTATGTATTTTTATAATTATGTAGGGATATTTTGGTCAATCAAAAGTTTTTCCAAGATTTCCACTTTTATACATAAATATAGATATAAGTTATAATTATGTAGGGATATTTTCGTCAATCAAAAGTTTTTCCAAGATTTCCACTTTTATATATAAACTAGTAGTTGCACACGTGCGTTGCACGTGAATTTTTTCATCATATATATTTGTAATAATAATTAGTAGTAATTTTCTAATAACCATTTATTTAAAATAAATATTTATTTTTAATTAGCAAAGATAAGCAAATTTTATAAAAAACAAACAAGATACACCTAGCAACAAAAAATAATCATAAATAAAAGCTCCTGTATATAACCTCAAAGTTAACAACCTTAACCCCATGGTGAGTAGCTTAGTGGTGGAGTAAGCAGGGCTAAGGGCTTATCAAGTTCTTTGGTCCCGTGTTCGACTCCCGCTAGCTACTAATATACGGGGCCACGGATCGCAAGGCGCAAGCCTTGTTCGGGGTGCAGGACTTAATCTGGTGCATGCAAGTTGACTTAGAATATCTGTATAGCAAAGAAAAAAAAAGTTAACAACCTTACTAAAACTTCTCATCCCAAATGTCAAACAATTTTACATAAATATATAAGTTTAGTTAAAAATATCATGATCCCAAAATACAATTGTATTTAAACATTTAGCAATATTGTAATCACATTCTCTTTTTATTTGATTTCTTATTTTATGACATATTTGCTTCATGTCTTATATTTTTTTCCCTCTTTTAACACATGCACATTCCAATTAAATGGAAGACAAAGAACAAGAAAAGAGTTGAACACAATTGACATAAAATAACTCATAAACAACACAATTATATTTAAACATTTCAAGCCACAAAAGACATTGCACTCTGAAATTCTTTAATGTATATCAAAACTGCCTTATGTTTCCTGAACATTGAATGATTTCAATTATAGGAGCCAGACTCGATCCATGGTTAATTTCAAAAAACAAAGCAACCTATGTAAATTTCAACACATGCAAGTAATGTCATGACATTACACCATTGGTGAATTCTTTTTTCTTTTTTTTTTGCTATACAGGTACTCTGGGCCAGCTTGCGCGCACCAGAATCCTACATCCTAAACAAGACTTCCGAAACAAGGCTTGTGTCTTGCGGTCCGTGGCCCCAGATATTAGTAGTTAGTAGGAGTTGAACCCAGGACCAAGGGACTTGGTATGCCTTTAGCCCAGCTTGCTTAACCACTAAGCTACCCACCCTTGAGTTACCATTGGTGAATTCATATATATGGCCAGAAAGTTATGTCAAGGTTCAGGGTTATTAAATAATTAAGGATCATAATATTTATTTTTGGTTTATATATACCCTAGATAAGCTAAGAAGTTTGCTATCTAATTTGGCTTCCAATAAATATGATTGAATCAGATTCCAAAATTACTCTCTAAAATGATTTTACACATACAATGCTTCAATTATCATTTCATTATCCGTTAAACATTTCGCATGGAGCTCTCTCTCTCTCTCTCTCTCTCTCTCTCTCTCTCTTCCTCTTCCTGTAATTTCCTTTTAATAACTTAGTTTTTGTTTAAAATTTCAACTTTTAAAAGTTACAAATTATTAGAAAATTAATTAATTTTTTTAATCAAGATCTTAAATGTTAAAAAACTCTACTTTTGACCAACTATCTATCTTGTGTCAAAAGTTGTTAATTGAAATAGCACCGTTTTATTTTATTGAAATTTAAAGTTAGTAATATAGCACCGTTTAATTAAGTGGGTAAATTAAAGGGTTAAGGTCGATTTAGTACCACAAACTTTTTCGAAAGTTTCAATGTGGACCACAAACTTTTAATCGTGTCAATTTAGTATCAATTTAAAAAGATGGATTTCAATGTTGGCCAAATCGTCTCTGCCGTCAAAGAACTCAAACGAAATGATGATGTGGCAGTTAAGTTTAGCTGATGTGGCATCTCAGCCCACATAAGCTAAATGGTAGCTCGATTTAGTACCACAAAATTTTTTAAAAGTTTCAATGTGGACTACAAACTTTTAATCGTGTCAATTTAGTACCAATTTAAAAAGATGGATTTCAATGTTGGCCAAATCGTGTCTGCTGTCAAAGAACACAAACGGAACGATGACATGGCGATTAAGTTTAGCTTATGTGGCACTGGTGTGGCATCTCAACCCATGTCCCTCCAAAATAACAATCACGTGTACATCACATGACCATTTCCCCAACATTGCTGGTCTCGCATGCGCTTCTCCTTCCCCATCCGTACTCATTCTCTCTCTCTAGAAGCAACAATGCTTCACTTGTTGCTCTTCTTTCTCTCTCTACCTCTGTCTTCTCTCTCTAAACCAAGAAGGCCTCTACTTGCAGCGAGTCAAACTCGGCTTCGACAACCCGGACAGGTTCCTCGACAACTGGAATGACAGAGACGATACTCCATGTAACTGGTATGGCATTGAAGCATTGTTGCTTCTAGAGAGAGAGAGAATGAGTACAGATGGGGAAGGAGAAGTGCATGCGAGACCAGCAATGTTGGGGAAATGGTCATTAATGTACACGTGATTGTTATTTTGGAGGGAAATGGGCTGAGATGCCACATCAGTGCCACATAAGCTAAACTTAATTGCCACATCATCGTTCCGTTTGAGTTCTTTGACAGCAGACACGATTTGGCCAACATTGAAATCCATCTTTTTAAATTGGTACTAAATTCACACGATTAAAAGTTTGTGGTCCACATTGAAACTTTTAAAAAAGTTTTTGGTACTAAATTGAGTTACCATTTAGCTTATTTGGGCTGAGATGTCACATCAGTGCCACATCAGCTAAACTTAACTGCCACATTATCGTTCCATTTGAGTTCTTTGACGGCAGAGACGATTTGGGCAACATTAAAATCCATCTTTTTAAATTGGTACTAAATTGACACGATTAAAAGTTTGTGGTCCACATTGAAACTTTCGAAAATGTTTGTGGTACTAAATCGAGCTTAACCCTAAATTAAAATATTAAAATATATAGCACCGTTTAAAAGTTGTTAATTGAACCACTTTCTAAATTAATTTATGTGGATGGAATAAAATGTACAATAATAATACTTTAGAATTAGAAACCCTTTCTTGTATCAAAGGGTTGTATCAAAGTTTCTGTAATTTCCTTTTAATAAAATGCAGAAGAGATCATATGGCTTGTATCAAAGTTTCTATTTGGAGAAACCAATTGTGAAATGAAACCCTCAGCAATGTTGAATTTGTCTATTATTAAGGGCAATTTTGTCCTCCAATATTTTTAGGATTTTTATTGGCTAGACTTTTAAGTATAAATTTTTGTAATTAAGGACATATGGGTAAAGAACCCTTGCTTTTTATCTTTGTTTTGGTTACCTTCTTAACTATATCTATATCTATACTACTTTGGAAGAATGGAAGATAATAAGCTTATTAGAAAAATGTCAATTATTGCATGCATAGATAAATATTAGCCTATTTTGGAAGAGAACAGCCGAATAGGCTTGTACTTGTACATAGGCTTCAAAAGTAAATTTAAATAAAACTAATGCAAAAATGAAATGAAACATGTTTTCTATATAAAATTGAAACAAAGCCTTAAAAATTGTATGCGGAGGATCAAGAAATTTTGTATATATACATATATAACATTTTCAATGGTTTATTTGTTGGGTTTATGGCATATATAACATCTTTCTTATTTGGAATCGCAATTGGTTTCTTCTTCAGTGTAGGTACACATGACTTCAAACATAGCTTCATTTTGATTTCCAATCTTCTTCTTAAAACTTTTGGCTGAGGAAGTTAAGATGTTTGTGAGAAAATTGTGAATGACATGATCTGTGAGAGGGATTGTGGACATCCATTTTTTACCACGAGTATGGTCAAGAATGGTTGTCTGTGATTAGAGGTGAAATAGAGTGTCAAAACCCTAAGTTGCCAGTTTTACCCTTTGTGGGTAATTAGGTAGAGGTCATTATCGCATGTAAGTTTTTAGGTCAGATTGAGTTGGTTCTTTTTGCATTAGGTTTTTAGAGAGTCTAGGAACATCCCTGTAAAATTTCATGACATTCTGAGCCAGGCTTGATAAAAAATAAGGCCTTTTGTGACTGAAGGGCAGTTTTGTCATTTGAATCACAAAAGCCCTGAATGACTGTCGATCTTGTTTCAAATGGCCTCGAGGCTTTGGCATAGATATTTAAGGTGTATTTGGTAACTAAGTTGATCAGTGGCAAGGCCTGTTGAGCCTTCTGGCTCACATCTGGCTCTCAAAGCTCGAAAGGTCCTTTCAAAACCCAGATTAGGGTTTCAACCGGAAGCGACCGGGATTCGATATTTTTATCAAACTAAAGCCTTCAAAGGCTTCAAAACCCTTTCCTAAAACATTTTAAAACTTGTTTCAAGAAGAAGAAATGATTTCGAAAGCAATCGGTTAGCAAATTTCAAAACCCTAATTTTGGCCCGGCAGGCTCTAAAGAGCTAATCGGTCGAATTTTTCCTAAACCTTTGACCTTGGTCAATGCATTTTCACTTCAAACACTTCTTAAAACATGGAGAATCGAATCACGATCGTTTCGGCGCTTGAATCGTCAAATTTGGACTTAAAACGGGTCCGAAAAGTCGAAAAAAGCCGAAACCGGGTCAAAACAGGCTGAGGAAAGTCAAAATGGGCTAAATATGGAATGGAAGACCGATGGCCGTCCACCTAGGGACGGCCAACCGTCCATGAAGGACGGCCAGCCGTCCTAGAGTGGATGGTCATCGATTTTTTTTGCCAAAAAATGTAAAAATCACAGTATTTTCCCTGCCAGGACTCTTCTAAGCCCTGCCATGTGTCCAGTTCGGCCATGGGGGCTTTTGGATGAGTATGAACACCTTGGAAGGCTGGTTTTGAGCCATTGGATCATTCATAGGAGATTTAAACTCAGCCATTGATTAAACTCAAGCCTCCCTATAAATAGAAGACCCTGAAATCAGTTTCAAGACAGAAAAAGCTTTAGAAAGCTAGCTTAGAGAGTAGAGGCTTGAGCAATTGCACAAGCTTCCCCCATAGCACTCTAGCTTAACTTTTAGAGTCCTTGAGTTCCTTGGAGTCCTTGGAGCTTGAAGAGAAGGCTTGGAGTTTGAAGGCTTGAAGCAAGGAGGCAGAGAAAGAGGTTAGTAGTTTTGTTCTTCTTCTTCTTCTTCTTCTTTAATCATGTTAGGTTTTTATTTTCCTAGTATGTATAGGGTTTAGCTTATTGTTAGTATACATAGGATATAGTTTATTATTAACATGCATAGTTTAGGCTTTATATTAATTTGCATAATAGGCTAGTTTGTTTTTATGCATGCATATTTCTTCTTCTCTTCTTCTTCTATTCTTCTTTGATCATGTCATATTAGATTTAGATATTTAGGATTTAGTTCATATCTAGAATACATGCTAGGAAGTTAGGATTTTACATATTATTTTATAGGAAAGCATATTAGTCCATCTCTTTTAGTCATTTTGCACATTGTTATTATAAAGTTAAAGGTTGCATATTAATAGTTAGTGATTGGGTTTGTTTATATTATTATTGTGTCTTGATTAAAATGCTATATAAATTGTGATCGAGGGAGCGAGCAAAGGTAAGTCCCTTCCCTTATGGTAAAATTAATTGTTTTCAAGCATGATGCATGATTATTTTGATATATCATACTAGGTTGCATATTAGGTCATTTTTACTTATTTTATTCTTTTATTTTATGGGTTTTAAACCCACTTTTTGATTACTTATAAATCTGTCCATGGATTTAAAGTAACTTAAAAGTGTACTAAAACTCATTTTTTTTTAGGCCAAAATCAACATAGAAACATGCCTAGGTTCACATAGAATAATTAGATTGCATTTAGGACATTTTCATGCATTGTTTACACTTTTGATGATATTTTTTTTTTATTTATTTTCCAGAAATTCCAGCATGCATATTTTAATGTTTTAGGTATTTAGACTAACCTAATATTAGCTAGAAACCCTAGGATTAGGGGAGTCACTTGATCCCACTTAAGACTATCCTTTGTTGTAAGAATTTTTATAGTAATAGAGTCTTACTTGGTTTAGGATTCTACTTCGAGAACAACTCTAAAATTTTGAAAGTGTTTAAAATGGAATGAAATTCCATCTCTTATGCAAAGAAAAGTGTTTTGATCAAATCCAAACTCTCGAAGCTAGAGTCCTAGATAAGATAGAGTTCTTTTGGCTATATAGTTCATTACAATAGGAGAGTCCTAAGGTAATCGAACTACGTGGACTTTGATCTTTATCAAGCAATTGGTAAAGTACGTAGGCAATCAATAGGGCGCAAGTCCAATCTTAGGATGACTCTAGTCTCCTAAGGTCTTTAGGATTTCTTTGATTTCTTTTTTATTTTATTATTATCTATTATCTAGTATTATCTACACTATTTTCAATGGTTGATTAGATAAATAGGATTGATATGATAAGATTTTGATAAAGCCCAATAGTAATTAGGAGACCTTTAATTAGGGTGAGGTGGGTGCCTACAAGGAGTTCTTTGGAACCTTCCCACTTCGTAACCTAGCCCCCGAATCCAACTTTGATTCGAAGACCAAGCTTTTCCTTAAAATATGGAGTCAATGTTTTATTAAAAATAAAACTCTTTTTGTGGTTTCCTTGTTCCCTAAAAATAAGGTGGCGACTCCCAGTTTTTTACAAACTCTCATCCTTTTTCAAAAACTCAATCTTGAGTGGATAATAGAGAAGGATAAACGTGGATAATAGAGAAGGATAATAGAGAAGGGTAAATCGAGACGGATAATTATCATTCACAATCCACTCAAGATAAACACCCCCCAAAGTGAATGAGAGGGCCTCCCGATCAGGTTGGCTGGTTCACAGGGATTATCAATTATTTATAGAAGCATAGAAGGCTTATCGTATTCTTCTTTAATTAATGAGTGCAAATTAAAATGGGAAGGCTGTTACAATTAAGAAAGGGAATGCTTGGTACATGCACTAATTAAATAGTGAAGGTGGCCAACGCATCAGAACCAACACTAATTAAAAAAAGTGGGTAACGCATCAGCATCAAGACTATCTCAATAAATGATGCATATAAGAAGAGCCAATGAAATTATATATAAGTAGATGTGTTGTGATAACGAAGAGATTATATGAATGGTTTAGTAATCAAAAATTCAACGAATCTAAATTAAATGTATGTGAATCATCATTTTTTATGAAATTAAATAAATGAACCTAATTTAAATGGATGTATATCATCATTATCAATGAAGTAATTATTGTTTATAATAAATTATAAATTATAAATTAATTAAAAGAATTAAGATTGGAATTTATTTGAAAATAAATGATGCATATAAGAAGAGCTAATGAAATTATATATAAGTAGATGTGTTGTGATAACAAAGAGATTATATGAATGGTTTAGAAATCGAAAATTCAACGAATCTAAATTAAATGTATGTGAATCATCATTATCTATGAAATTAAATAAATGAACCTAATTTAAATGGATGTATATCATCATTATCAATGAAGTAATTATTGTTTATAATTATAAATTATAAATTATAAATTAATTAAAAGAATTAAGATTGGAATTTATTTGAAAATAAATTATGCATATAAGAAGAGCCAATGAAATTATATATAGGTAGATGTGTTGTGATAACAAAGAGATTATATGAATGATTTAGTAATCAAAAATTCAACGAATCTAAATTAAATGTATGTAAATCATCATTATCTATGAAATTAAATAAATGAACCTAATTTAAATGGATGTATATCATCATTATCAATGAAGTAATTATTGTTTATGATTATAAATTATAAATTATAAATTAATTAAAAGAATTAAGATTGGAATTTATTTGAAAGACAAAGGGTAAATGTGTCTTTATAAATTTATATAAGGGCAAAATAGTCAATCAAAAGTTTTTCAGCTCAAGCCACTTTTAGAAGTAGTATAGATATAGATATAAATTGTAATTATGTAGGGATTATATATATATATATATATATATATATATATATATATATATATA
>JAESVK010001325.1:2830002-2843791 GCA_017140935.1 Hamamelis virginiana | reverse complement strand
CTTGGTGGTGCTCCCAATTTAGCATCATATGTCTCGTTACTAAAAGGCTTGCCATCAGTATCCTCAACTTTGATTGGCATTTGCTTAAGAATTACCATAGACCCAGATGGTTTAGAATTATGGTTCTTAATTAGAACTTTGCTATTTTTATTCAGCAACTAGGAGACAAGTTATAAGTTTTGAATATTTAGAAAATCCATGCTCTTTATACTGCTGCTGCAAGAGCACATTAGAGGCATGGATTATAATCAGAAACTATCTTATAGTCTTGGAACCTCAGACTCAACCATTCACTTTGAGCATTAGGTATAATAATCATCTTTTGGTGGTCATACCTATCCTTTAGGGATATCCAAAGACTTAAAGGATCTACCTTAGTTAAATATTCAGTCTTTAAATCATCATGGATATGATGACGTAGAAAAATGAGTATAGATGCTTTGTCCTCCAAGGACACTTTGTTTCCTTCTTTGATAGCATCACCAAGATTTTTGTATTTCAAATGAATCTTAGCATCCAGCCATAATAAATAGTTTTCTCCATTAACAACAAGAGCCTTAAAATCAAGCTTAGCAAGGTTGGTCATTTTTTTTTTCTATAACTGTAACGAAACAAATAAAATTTTATAAAGAATTAATTTAATAAAACAATAATAAATATTATTAAGAATTGGCCAATGAAAATTAGAACTTCGGGTTTATAACTCACAAATCAAACCTTCAGTTTCTTGTCAAGACTTCGGGCTTGATTGTATAGCCATTTTTTTTTTTTAACATTAATAATTTGAGCATCGAATATTATCAACTTTGAATCAAAAATAAAAATAAACAAGGAAAAAAAAAACTACATTACATACCCGAATTTATAATATAACGATATATGATATAGGGAACTTCGGGTTCCTAACTAAACATATCTAAAATTAAAACTAGGGAACTTCGAGCCCCTATATAAAATTATGACTTCGAGTTTTTTTTTTAGATCATATGAATCTTCTAGTTCATATATATTATAAAATTTGGAAATTTTAAGACCGTGGATCTTAGAATAACTTACGGAGTTTCAAGTCGGGATTAATCATTTGATTTAGAACTCTAGGTTCTAAATTTGATAAATAATAAACAAATATAATATGAACTAAAAAGGAAAACAATTACTAACCTTGATCGTGCTGATAACGTGTTATAAACAAAATAAAGGTAGAAAAAGAAAGCAGTCACGAGACACAATAAATTACGTGATTCAGCCTTTAGCCTACGTCCGTGGAAGCTAACAATCCGAGCTTTTTACTATGAATATTAAAAAGTTACAATATATTTCTCTCTATGGCTTTTTCCAAGCTCTTACCTTTCTTCCTATCTATTTTCTTCATGATAGTGACACCTCTATTTATAGGCCAATACTCATAATGAGTGGAAAACCAAAAGCCATAAGTTACCAATATCAAGAGGTCATAAGTTACATGATTAAGAGTGGAAGAGGAAGAGAAAAAGGTCATGGAATGAGGTGGTCATCCACATGTGCATGCAGTGGCGGAACCAGGAGTAAAGTCTAGGGGGGCCAAGCCCCTTACCAACCTTTCCCCATCATGCAAATATCATATATTGTGTGTGTGTGTGTATATATTAAGGAAAGTCAAATAGCTAAAGCTAGGGGGGCCATGACCCCCCTTTGGCTATGCTTTGGTTCTGCCCCTGTGTGCATGCAGGGGCAGAGCTAAGGCAAAGCTAGGGGGTGCCATGACATCCCTTGACTTTTAAAATATTTCTATATATTATATATGTATTTTATTAAATATTGTATAAATTATATGTGATAAAAGAATATGGCACCCTCATATAAAGAGAAAGAAGTTCTCAAGAAAGGATTGAGTTAACCAAAAAAGAAAAAAGAGAGAGAAAATGGAAGTAAAAGTTAAGAAAAGAGAGAAAATTTCATCTAGAAACTCACTCAAATATTAAGAATTTGGATTTTTATCTTCCTCAAAGTGGAAATATTCTATTTTCTACATCAATATGTTGATTTGTAGTGGTTATGAGCAGACTTGAATCGTATATGATAATTTGAAAGTTTGAAATAATCATACATAGAAAATCTGAAAATGTATACATAATTTGCTAATTCTACTCTTTATTTTCATATGAAACTTTTATCATATGATGTTTATATCATGAAAAAAATTTGTGGTAAATTTTGATGAATGACTTCTGGTGAATTTCTCTACATATTTGGAAATAAATTCATCATAAATTTTATATATTGAGGTTTGAAAGAGGAGATTATAGTAGTTTTCTAAAAATTTGTATGGGGCACAGATTTTAATGACCTTGTAGAGGCAATACTGAACTCAAATTGACGAATAATTTGAATCGTTGAACCCCTATATCAAATATTATCACTTAATATACGAATTTTATTATAATACAATTTTGATTTTTAAATATTATAAAATTACAATTTTACTCATACACTATAAAAGTGGTTATTTTACGCTATTTTCACATAAAAATTCATCATATGAATTTAGCACCCCTCAAGACAAAATTCTGGCTCTATCATGTATGCATGCATGTATTTACAACACTTAAGTTAATAATGAAAATTATATTTTATTTTATGGAGAAATACGACAGCCGCAGTGGATATATACAGAATACAATAAACTGTAGGGGTGTCCAATGGAAACTTCAAATAGATTTGTAATAAATCGTTTAATAAGCAGGAAATTAGCTTCGTCACCGACGAGGAGATAGCTTCCACTCCCGACCAATAAAATTTCACAATGGCTCGTGCCAAAAAAACATTAAACAAACAGTACAACAACTCACACGCATTTTGTCGAGGTGGCCCAATCAAAATGTGCGGGTGAGCTAGTTATCTTCCCAGCGGCCAACACAATCACCACTCACAAAGAATTCTAGTGCTTATGTTCTCATTTCATTTGTATACAAAACACAAAAGAACCGAGCATTCATCGTTAGTGGAAGGAAGAGTCTCTCTCTCTCTCTCTCAGATCCAAATCTCTCTACACCATCTCCTCTCGCTTCTCAGATCCTTCAATTCACAGATTCGGATCTCGAGGCTCGAATCCGGGCGGGTTATCCGTTTTGTTGATAAAGCCTGGAGTGTCGTTGATCGATTGAGCTTGGGTCTGTTCTCATTTGGATCCGATCGAGCTCTCCAGAAGCTTCACAACGGACCCAATCATGAATCCCTTCTCCTCTGGAACGCGCCTGAGGTTAGCTACAAATCTCACTGTTGCCATTTTGTCAGATCAAGCACGCATAAATTGCAATGTTTTTGGTCATAATTTGTTATTATGCAACCTAATTGAGAACTGTAGTTGTAGGGTAGCGTAGTTTCTTTTTGTATTAGTTGCCCTAATTCTAATCTAAGAAGATTGACTGTCGACGCAATTGACTTATTAAAATTGAATATGAATATGTTAAAAATTAGTAGTAGAGAGATACGTTTGTAATTTCATAATTATTATTTTTGGAGTTGGAGTTGTGTGGTATTATTATTCTATTTTTGTGGGAATTAATGTTTAGAAGGGATTAGTTGAGAGTAACAGAATGTGTTAGGTTTGATTATTGCCACGGACTAATTTGCTCTATAGGTTTGGTTTTAATGCTGAGACAGTGATTCACATATTTTATTGAGTATGTAAAGCTGATGTATTGATACACCAAACACTCAATTGAATTATTGTTTCCAAAGATTACTTTCTTGGCATCAATTTGTGGAATCCAGCAATGCAATCTTGGATCTTTCTCTTACTTTATAAAACAAAATGGGCCAAAGGTGGTGGGCGGAAAGGGGTACCAAAGACTTGTATTAGTTACATTAGTTGGTGTAAAGAATAATGGAGTTTCGCTCAATGATTCCAACATCCTATGTATGTCCCCCTCTCTGTGCCTTAAACAAAAAACAAGAAGAAAAGATATCGTTTACTCGAGGCATCAAACTGAAGTTGAAATTACAGTTTTCTGCTTGTTCCATTAAATTTGTCTGCCTCATCATTCCAAATGCCCCAGAAAATGGCAAAAGATAACACTTGTCGCAAAATCACAGGAGATCAAGGAGTTACTTAGCTTTCAGTGGAAATGGCCCATTATGTGAAAAATTCAAATGGGCACCCTTAGGTTCAAAGAAGAAATGAATTGGTAGGATCATCCTTTACACTTCTAGGTAGTTACTGGTTAGTCATCTTGGAAAGGTCTGATGCTTGAATCAGGGAATATGATTTCTAGGAGCATAGCTCTTGCAAAGAAAATGTGGGTGGAGATTTTGAAAGAGCTTGATGGCCCTTACTCTTGAACGAATATGGGAGTTATCATAATAGGTGATTAGCAAATTCATGACTTCAGAATGACTCATCATTAGGGAATTCTTTTATTTTCTTCTTATTCTTTTCTGTTTCCTTTTATGTTGTTTTTAATTTATACACTCATCAAATAAATTCTTAGGGATTAAAGTAGAGTAAAATTGTGGGATGACATGTGATGGAGTACCTCATGTTTGAAGACTCTCACATCAGCTGTCCTATCTTTCTAAAGTTAGGGATGCCACTGTAACATAATTATCCGTTCATCTGCTGGTTCTTCTTTGAATTTTTTAGTAATTATCGGGATCCGTGTTGGAGATTTTATGAAGCATATTATGTTCAAGTTGTCTCCAAATTGCATATCCTCAAGTAAAGTAGCACCTTGGTTGAGAGAGGGTAGGTTTCCAATAGCTGTCCCGAATTCAAGTTGATTGTGTTTCGCCTCTTCCTGGGAGAAAGACGGTCAAACAATTCCCAATCATGGTCCTTGCGGATCGGATCATCCATATAATATACAAAAAGAAACTCCAGATGTTTGATATCTTTCTCTTTGAATGAGATCTCAACTTCAGCAATGTCTTGATGGCCATTTGATAACTCATCTTTCACTTCTACAATTTATTGATTAATTCTAGTTAATATTTCCACTGGAGGCTGAAGCAAGAAGAGTTTCTCATTCATGATTGTTTGTTTGTATTCCAGTGGAATGTGTAAAGTCCACTCAAAACTCTTAACTCTTTACTGTCAGTAGTTCACCGGAAAGTAGAGATACATATGTCCTTTCAAAAATGTAATCTGCTTAGACCCACCTTTGCCTCCATATGAATAGTTTTAGAAACATTGAGAGCAGATGTAGTAGCAAAAGAATTTAGATGGAAGATTTGGTTGCATGAATAGTCTCTATTGTTCTCATTGGAGGTTTAACTATGGATAACTATCGAGGGATAGGGTAATAGGATTCATCCATCTTCAGTGGCTAAAAAACTTGATCTTCTGCTTGCGTCAAAACCATAGTAGTTGTATGATTCATTTAATTTAATGTTGCAAATTGAAGGTTGTAACTGATTTATTATTTTCTGCAAATAGTTAGTCAGGAACACACTAGGCAGTGGAAATGAATGGTTTCCTCTTTTTGGTTTATGGATTTGTAACGCTCTAGGATTTGTTTGTCAAAGAGAGGGCAAAGATCAAATTCATTACATTTAGAAACTGGGACTGGTCTATCATATTACTTCTATAACAAAAGCATTAAAGTCTGGACTAAAAAAAAATCCCACAGTACGAAACTTTATGACTTTTTCAAAAGTTATTATCGTTAAAGTTTGTTTTTCCCCCTTTCCCCACTCATGATTTCTTTGAGGGTCATGCACCCACGGACCAGAATTGCCATTGTCCAAACTCAATAATTTATTTCCTTATATCTTGTGTATTTCTTCATTAGTGGTGCAATAGACCTAAATGATTAACTTGAGCATGCTAATTTATGTTATGTTGCATATCCCATGGTTCAATGCAGGGACATGATTCGGGCTATACGTGCCTGCAAAACTGCAGCAGAAGAACGAGCTGTTGTAAGAAAGGAGTGTGCTGCTATCCGTGCCTCGGTCAGTGAAAATGATAATGATTATAGGCACCGTAACCTGGCAAAGCTTATGTTCATTCACATGCTTGGTTACCCTACACATTTTGGTCAAATGGAGTGCCTGAAGTTGATCGCAGCTGCTGGTTTTCCAGAGAAGAGAATAGGATATCTTGGCCTTATGTTGCTTCTTGATGAAAGACAAGAAGTTCTAATGCTGGTCACAAACTCGTTAAAACAGTATCCTATTCTATGTAGATTCTTCTTTCTAATATGCTTAAAATTTACTAAATTACTAATCTTCATCTATACTCAAGATAAATGTGCAACATTCTTATAAGAAATAAAAGAAGAAGAAAATTTACATTATCTTGCAACAACCTTAACTTATGTGTAGAGATCTGAATCATTCGAATCAGTATATTGTGGGACTTGCTCTTTGTGCTTTGGGGAATATATGTTCAGCGGAAATGGCTCGTGATCTTGCACCAGAAGTAGAAAGATTGTTGCAATTTCGAGATCCAAATATCCGTAAAAAAGTAAGTTTTTCCTAATAGGATCCTTTTATGGCCATTTGGTCAAGGATCTCATAACTATAGGAATGCATGAGGTGGATCAATTTATATGATTCTCACTGACCAGGGGTTACGGCCTTTGTCCTTTAACTATTTCTGATAACTGGTGGTAAATCATATATTAATACAAGGGGTTTCTATCCCAATATTTATAAACGCAGCATTGAAGATCATAAATCACAAATATATACAGAAGACTCAAGTGTCTGGCCTGATTAACTTAAAATGTTTCTCATCATCTTTTATTCAGTCCACTTATGTATCTATAATCTGTTATAATTTTAAAATTTCTGTCTGTGTGTAATATAGGCAGCATTATGCTCTATAAGGATTATAAAGAAAGTCCCGGACCTGGCAGAAAATTTTATAAATGCTGCAGCTTCCTTACTTAAAGAAAAGCACCACGGAGTTTTAATAACTGGAATTCAGCTTTGTACAGATCTATGTAAAGTCAGTCCAGAAGCCCTTGAATATTTCAAAAAGGTAACTTGACCATTGCCTAGTGGTTCTAGTCACTATGTTGCATATTATATTAGAAAATCACAGGCATTCTGTTCCGCGTTTTGAATTCTATGCAACTTTTTGTTGGTATGTGGAAAAGCTTCGTGTGTTAACTGTTTCGCTACAGCCTACATGATTTTATCTCATGTTTCTGTTTTGTCTGGAGTTCCATGCTGGCATGAAATTATCAAAAGTTTCCATTGTTATGACCTACACATGGGGATGTGGAGTCGAGTCAGTTTCATTGTGTGACATGGTCTTTATAAAACTAAGATTTCCCAAAATTAACTGTGCTCAGATTCTGATACGATACCCTTCTGTTTTCCTTGTAATTCAATGACAAGCCCCAGCCCATAGGGCTTAGTTACCATTACTCCTTTAAACATGCTATGGGAGACTTGAAGATTTGATCTCTCCTAATGGAGTGCGAGCTGGGTACCACTGGGCTACAAGACCAGTGTTGAGCTTCAAAACACCACCGTACCATCTCTTCGAAATGCTGGTTGATTATGACTTTATAACAATGCATCAATAGTTTTGACCCTGAACTCCATGGTAATTGAGCTGAAGAGGGTTCAATATACCATCTATTAGTGATCGGCATGTGAAGGACTTTCAAAACTTAATTCTGCAAAGCAAGTTCACTTAGTCGAGGTACTAACAAAATGGAGTGGGTAAATGGGCTTAGAGCAACAATTTATAGCTCCTCAACGAGAAATGAATCAGATCATAAAATACAACTATGAAAGGATTTTATTGCTTCTTGGAAGTGAAGAAATTCCCTATTTTCCAGTTCTCAGGCTGCTGTCTGACTGAACCAACTACTAAGCTTTGCAAGCATGTCCTTTTGCTTCAATATTTAGAGCTCATGAATTCTAGACTCAATGACCATACTATCACAATTGTACTTAATAAAACATCTTAGATGGGAACTGTCCTGCTGGATGCTATATTCCAAATCAGTTAGCCTTCAAATATGTAAGAGTTAACCTGTAAAAACCTGTAAACAAGAAAAGAGTTACTAAAAGATTCATGTGAAGAAAAAGGGTTAGTTAATGATCAATGAAACAAAGACACCCATTAAAAAATAAGAATTTACAAAATAAGCACTCACACACAGTATTTTGTTTGGAGTGTACTAAAATTCATCTGACTTTGCCAAAACACCATGGGTGCTTCTTGGGACAGAAGACAATTAGTGAATTTTCTTTTCCCCCTCAACTCTTCAGTCACCAGAGTAGAGATAACCTCCTCTTTAGTTCTGAGAAGAATTGTCAAGTCAACTTTTTGTAGGATAATGTTCTTCACATTCAACTTTCCTCCATACTCCCCAAGCCTCTTACATTCCAGCTAATTATGTAGATAGCTGCACATTACTGTGACAGGATTTCACTGCATTTTTTTTAAAAAAATGCGCTAAGATGGTGAAGCATATGAGCCAACATTACATTTAGAATGCCATCATAACCTTGTAATTAGTGTTTATTACTTAATAAATGTGGATTTGGGTAAATGTTTCGTAGACTAGACTTGATTGTTTAACTGTTTCTAATCTTGCAAAAGTCTAAATACTGTGTATTGAGTTAATAATGAAATCGAATAACTAGTTTTATTCCTTTTTCTTTTTTTATCGAATCTGTTAATTCATTTGATTTGTTAGCCATTAGTTGATTTGTGTTATCCTCACTGTTCGATTGTCAAGAATAAAGGTGCTGTGTCCTAAATTCATGTATTTTGCACTAGAAACCATCCTTTCACTTCAGAATATCAGAGAACTTTTAGCTCCAGCCTGATTTTATGGTCTAGGTGTTAGATTTGAATTTCTTATTGTTCATTTGGTTTATGTAAAAATATATGCTTGGTTTAACAGTCATATAAAAGCAAGGTTTTCTTATAATATTGTTTATAGTTGACTGTTGTTTTAGTTCGTTTTTCAAAGAAAAGAACTAAAAACGATGATGCTAAGCTCTGATTATGAGGTCAGTTTTCTTAATTGATAAGAATTTATTCTCACCATGATTGTAGAAGTGCACTGAGGGTTTGGTAAAAGTTCTGAAGGATGTTGTGAACAGTCCATATGCACCAGAGTATGATATTGCTGGGATTACAGATCCTTTTCTCCATATAAGATTGCTTAAGCTTTTGCGCGTGTTGGGCCAAGGAGATGCCGATGCTAGTGACTGCATGAATGACATTCTTGCACAGGTCTGTTGCTGTCTCCTATGCCATTTTCTTGCTGTCATATTTTGTTCTGGTTGTTGAGATACAAATATTGGACTATTGGCAAAATTGTAGGTTGCAATATGTTCATCTCACTAATCATAAACTGCATTTCAGTAAGAATGACAGGCAGTTGAGAAACATGTCCTTAGAATGAATATAAGTTGAATCAATGATCTTTGAGTTGGACGAATGGAAAGTCTAATAATTGAATAGGAAACGAATGCATTTTTAAGAATTCAGTGGCAACAATTGGTGATATAAGAGGTTTAAAAGTTGGTGGCATACTGGCAAGATGTGAACACCATATATGTGTACATATATCTGTTGTCTAGATATGCATATGTATATATATTTATATGTATATGTATATATATAGAGAGAGAGATAACATTGCTTGAGTAGGACTTATGTTTTGTTACATGGCTATTAAAGTATGTTTGTTCTAATCAGTTGATTTGTTTTACAAGAACTTTAATAAGTTATATTTTTTCCAGTTGCATCAATAACATAGTTTTTATTTTTATTGTCTTTTTTAATTTTTAAATATCATATATTCATTACTCAAAAGTAGTTACACATATATCATGCTCATAGGCAAGTGCATGGCAGAAAAGCACAATTTCTAAACCAGGTCAGTGTCGAGTTAGCTTTTGCTTTGGTACTATATCCCCTTGCTTAAATAAGCAGACTGATTGGGATGACATGACAATGCACACATGTGAAGTGAAAAGTATATCTATAAGACCCTTGTAACATTCCCTTTCCCTTGCATGTTGTATAATCTCAGTGTAACAAATGGTACTTTTCTTTTAAACTTATAATGAATTCTCCTTTCATTAAATCCTTAAGACCCTTTTCATGCATTCCTTTTGCTATTGTCAAATTGAATTCGTAAGATTCATTAGAATTTTTACCCTGATAATATTATGTAAAACTTTACAAGTTCTTGTAGTCCTCAAAAATCAATGCTTGAATACAAGATGCTGTGCGAATTTGACAAAGTTTACTTATTCTATTGTGTGAAATGCTACATTTATTTTCTAGGTGGCAACAAAAACCGAGTCGAACAAAAATGCGGGGAATGCCATTTTATATGAATGTGTTGAAACTATCATGAGCATTGAAGATAATAGTGGTTTACGTGTGCTTGCTATCAATATTTTGGGAAGATTCTTGTCAAACCGTGACAACAATATCAGGTCATATTCATATTTCATTCAATTGAGTTCAACCTGAACTTGACTATATGAAAAATTATGGTCAATTCATTTTTATTGTTGAGAATCGTAACTTGCGTTATTGTTGAAAAGGTATTGTGTAAATGAATTCAAAGTAGATCCTTGTTAAAGGTCTTGTTTACATGGTCAATTCATAAACTCTCCATGTGATGACTGATAAGTGTTTTCCTCATCCTCTGGCAGTGTTTTGCTGTAGATGTCATGTTAAGTGATCTTATTTGTTGCCTGGATATTGCAATGTGATTATGTAAACCTTTGAGGTTACAGCTGCCAAGAATAGCTAATGATAATGCGGACTTCTTTTCATAGTTTTTATATGCTAGCTAGCCTAGGCGATGCACTTTCTATATCTTATACATAGTAAAATATTAAGGAAAAATGAAAATCATCAGTTTCAAAAGTCAAGCCTTACCTGATGGAATTCTAGTAAATATATCAATGGCTTATCAATATATGTTAGCAATCATGCCAAAACAAGCAAGTAATTTGGAATTTACTCTACAAGAAGTAAGAACAATGTCAACTGACCATGACCGAGTCATGTCAAGGGGAGCTAGCTTAGGCATGTGTTTTGGCATTATCATTCTGATGAACACTGGGCTATTGCTTGTTAAAAGTTAGTCATATGTGAAATTAAACTTCTACTGTTATGCTTTGGCCTAATTGTTGGGCCCTTATATTGCAGCACTTTTTGTTACTTGATTTTCTTGATGCTTTTTGGTCTTTTTATTTTTTATTTTTTATATCTCTATACTGGCTGGTTGCTTCCCTATCTTATAAAATGGACCTCACATTTTCTTTCAGATATGTTGCATTAAACATGCTGATGAAGGCTATTACAGTAGATGCTCAAGCAGTACAGAGACATCGGGCAACAATCTTGGAGTGTGTGAAGGTATTGTATGATCATGCTTGGCGTCCTGCTTGATAAACAGTCAAAAAGTTGCTCATCTCTCTCTCTCTCTCAATTTGTTTCATTCTTTTTGGAAAAATCACTTCATTGGTTGAAAATAATTCCTTTCCTTTAGCTTGCCAGAGTGGCTAATATTATTGTTGTTCTGTAAAAATCTGTGGAATTTTTTTTTCAACATGAACAGTTTTCTATATTCTATTTATTGCATATTGGTTTTTTACTAAGCTGATATCAAGATCAAGACTTCTAATTGAATTGTTAACTATAATAGTTTTCAAAATTTTCCTGTTTCAGTTTTTACATGTAATCGGATGCATTGCTCCATTTTTTATTACTGCTGCTTTATTATTAATAAGATGGAGTCTGGTGTACAACTTGGAGGCTTTTGACTTATTTCTCTTTCAGGATTCAGATGCTTCAATCCGTAAAAGGGCCCTTGAGCTTGTTTATCTTCTAGTGAATGACAGTAATGTGAAGCCTTTGACAAAAGAGCTAATTGAATATCTGGAAGTGAGTGATCAAGATTTCAAGGGAGATCTTACTGCCAAAATATGCTCCATTGTTGAAAAGTAAGTTGAATTTGTTATGTTAAAATTTGAGTCCATTTCCTGGGTCTGAGAAATTACAGTCTGGTTTTTTGCATATACCATACTTAATGATGTACAATGTACATGAGTAATCCTATGTTTTGGGCCACTTTCAATGGAAGTCTGACTTCTTTCACAGTGGGTGATTTGGGAGCTACCTAGTGGTTTGATGCTCTATCCAACCAAGGCAATGCCAACCCCGATGAGAATAAAGTTAAACCGTTGCAGTATTTATAATTTATAGATTTTTGCGGCTGTCTATTGTATCTTTCCATAGATAACACTCCTTATTTCTTTTCAGTCTTCCTATCTGTTATCGGTATTGATATGATTTCATTTTTTTTTTTTATGAGATATTCAATTTGCTATGCTGCATGTTTTTTCCGCCCCATTTTTTATGAAATGGTTTTTTGTTGCAATTGAGTGCAATATAATAGGACTACTCTAGAATGATAAACCAAAGGACCTGATTGGACTCATTTTTCAGCTTTTAACAATTTTCTTATAATATTTAATCAATGACATTTACTTTTTGGTGCTTTAGGTTTTCACCGGAAAAAATTTGGTATATTGATCAGATGCTCAAGGTTCTCTCTGAGGTACGCCTTGCATTTGTAATATGAGTTGTCCAATTTATTAATTTTAGGTTGTATGTTTGAAGCTTATCTTGTATATTTCAATGTTTGTGATCAGTAGGAAATGTCAATACTTAAAAGTTTTCATATAAAATGTATGCCTAAGACTTTCATTGGATATATGGGTACTTTGTACAAAATTTCTTAATTTATTAGTTACTATAATTTTCAACTTCTTATAAAAAAGGGTAAAATGCATTGACCTCCCCTAAGGTTTGATGTAATTGCAGGAACCTGTTGGAAATTCCAATGAAAATGTAATGTAAACACCGATCTAATTGTGACTTTTTAGGGAGTTGCAAAAATAAAATCTCTTCTATATAAATCATAATTGGCAATAAAATAAAATAAAATATTCAAACTTTGGAGATCGGCAATTTTTTGTTTCGAAGCCAAATTGAGTTATTCAAATTATTATGGAAAACTCATACATTCTATTTGGCACCCGTAGGGTGGTGTACAATATCTCCTTCAAAATCTTAGAGAAAAACAAGCTCAAAATATCCAATTATCCAAATTTTTGTAATACTTCTGAAACAAAAATGTTACAAGTCTTCAAAGTTGAGAAAAAAGATCACATTTTTCTACATAGAACTGACTTGGAAAATTTTGATTTTTTTCCCCAAAATTTTAAGGCCTATAACTTATTCATATCAAATCCAAATAGAGTGATTCAAGTTGTAATTGAAAGTATGTCATGACAGCTTTCTTAGCGACTTGAATTACTCAAATCTTTAATTATCCAAAAAAAAGAATTACTCAAATCTGAGTTCATATGTGGGAGATATGATCCTTCAAAGTAAGCTTGTTAAATAGGGGAGGTCTTTGTAATTTTGCCAAACCTTAGGGGAGGTTGTTGCAATTTACATTTGCAAAGAAATGAGGGTATTTTAGTCGTTTTACATACCTATTGACAGAAATCTAACGGAAGGGAGGTGTAACTGGTGTATGCAAATAAATGTAAATCTCGGGGGGTTCGTTGGAATTTTTCAAAACTTGGGGGAGGTCCTTGTAATTATGCCAAACCTTATGGGAGATCAATGCATTTTACCCTATAAAAAATAAAATAATATACATATTTTTAATTTATTGATGAAAGATTTTAAACACATGTAATAACGATATTCATATTGTGTGGCCAAAAAGAAGATGGGGAGATGTTTATTGTTTTTGTTCTTCTATCCTCTTTTTTTTTTTTTTTTTTTTTTTTT
>JAESVK010001325.1:2809425-2829902 GCA_017140935.1 Hamamelis virginiana | reverse complement strand
CCCCCCCGGTCCAGAGTTTTGTGTTTTTGTATCAGTACACCTGAACCCTTTATATCTTCATCATGTTATAGTATTTTTACCCTAGATGTATGTCTTAAACTTTATTTGATGTTACACTTGCTCTAGTGAACTACAGCTGCTTTTATTTTGTGAAAAAGTTCTCTCAACAGAAAGTTCTCCCATGCAATCAGTCTAATTTGGTTTTATCTTGAGAGTGCCACACTTAACATTCTTTTAATTTTTCTTTGAGCTTTCTCTAACATAATTTACTGTATATCGGTAGGCTGGAAATTTTGTAAAGGATGAAGTATGGCATGCTCTAATTGTTGTAATAAGCAATGCTTCTGACCTCCATGGTTATACAGTAAGGTCCCTTTACAGAGCATTTCAAACATCAGTTGAACAGGTACTTTATATTCTTCTTTAATGAGATGAGAACCCAACATGAAATTATTTTTTTATGAGTAGATTGAATGTCATTTCTAGATACTTTTTCTTATAAGGTTTTTTTAATCTTTCATTAGGAAAGTCTTGTTCGAGTGGCGGTCTGGTGCATTGGGGAATATGGTGACATGTTGGTCAATAATGTTGGGATGCTTGATAGAGAGGAACCAATAACTGTAAGCCCACGCTTCTCCATATATTAGTTTGTAAAAACTTTACTGTGGTCTATTTCCCATTGTATTGTTAGGCCTCAAATAAATTGATCAAGTTGTGAACAATAATATGACAGTTTGAGAATATGAGTGCACTAGAGGAAGTTCAAATAATCAAATCATAAAAATTTTGTCACAACCTTTCTCTGCATAGTTTTTCATAATTTTTATGTTACTATTAATTTTGAAATGCACCAACTTAGATAAAGCAATCTCTAAGATGATAATAGGAATAACATAAAATTATGTAAGGATTCTGTCTCGTAATTAATTATTGGTATTTGATCACTGTTAAAAATCCGTTTTGTTTATCAATACTTTCAGATTAAGGAGATATACAGATGAATAACTATGGAATCATGAGTTTGCTACTGTTTCACATATATTAGAAACCAAATTAGAGTAATATGTGGATGTATCGAACTTTTATATCAGTTAACAATGATTTCTTATCTTTTTTAATTTTCATTATAACGAAATGAAATGGAATGAACCGAGTATGATGGGGTTCCCCCTTTGTGTTTCTTCTACACATAAAGACAAATGGCACAATTAAGTACAAAATGACAGGAAACATCACTGATGAGCTTTTCCCCCCCTCCCATTACTGGTGGGAGGTACCAATCCACAATATTTTGGTACTTGCCTCAAAGGTGTGTTGGAAACGTTGAAACTTCTCCTTTTGGTCATGGGCTGGTTGTTCAACTTTACTGATTATAATGATAAATTTCCATTTTGTTTTGTTCATTTATGTTCCACTTTACTGATATGTTTTCTTTCTTTCCCTCCAATCAACTTTTTCACTGCACCCTTCTCCATGATGATGATGTACCGAAAAAATTCAAATCCCCACATCATCAATTGTTATCTTTCTGCCTATTGGATGTGTATCCCACATTCTTCAGGCAGTGGTTGTATTTACATTTTAAGTATGTTTACTTAAATTGTAAAAGCAGGAGCAGTTTGTCAAAATTATGTCTTTTTGGCTATCTTCTCGTAATAAAATATATTTTTTTTGTCTCAGTTTCTCACTAGAATATATCCAAGTGTCGGCCATTGAACCTAGAGATATTGTAACACTTTTTCATGCCAAACTCTCCCCAACCCCCTCCATTTCTTTTGCCTCTCAAAGTGCCTTTGCTCTTCTATAATTCTTTTGGTTCAAGATTAGAATGCATTAACAAAATTCCAACTAATTTCTTCATACGGAGACATTAGTCCACAATGCCATCTCCTTTTTGTATGACAAATTATAGGGTCCATATAATAATGCATCTGACAGTTGATGTGTTTGTTTGTTAGTTTAAATGTAGTTAATTCAATCATTTGCTGAATGACATTGTTTAGTAGCCAAAGTCAGATGTTTGGACTTGTTTGTTTGTAGAATTATTTTTGCTATCTTCTTATGCATCAATGCATTCCTTTCTCTGGAAGTGTTAGATCAACTTGAGTTTCTCTAAGCAGGTAACAGAGTCTGATGCTGTGGATGTTATAGAGATTGCAATTAAGCGCCACATGTCAGATCTCACCACTCGATCAATGGCATTAATTGCTCTATTAAAGCTCTCTTGTCGCTTCCCGACTTGTTCACAGTATGTTCATGCTGCTTCAACTTCTATTAGATGTTTATTGTATCCGCTCCACTTGGTCTTCCAGATAATTTGTTTCTAGTAGACCTGCACATGCATGCAATGTGTCTAAAATTTTAGAAAAGGCCTACATGTCGGAATTCTTTTAAATATATTTAAAATGACCATTTCTTAAGGTAGTTTGAAATGTTGCTGGCTTTTCTATTTGCTGCATATATAGTGTTCTGTTGGTCTTCCAATTCGATTACTTATTCCTTCTTCGATTTATTTTTTAAACATTACTTTTATGTATTTATTTTCTGTTTTTTCTGTCATAGGCTTGCAGTGCATTTACATGCTGTGTCAAGTTACTGACACTTGTTTAATTTTTTTAATTGATTCATAATTTTTTTTTGGAATTCGTTTTCTTAATGACTTTGTACTTTTCTTTTTCTTTTCTTTTTTTTCTTTTATTTTTTTTCCAGTTTATTTTGTCCCGAGTCTCATGATTTTAATCAATTGTTTTGACTAAATTAATTCATCTACTTATCTCCAGATTGTACTTTGTCTACTTCTCAATTTGATTCTTACTGCAAACTTTATATAAGTGGAGCTTACTTTGAAAGTGAAACCATCACTTGACCATTTCCTAATGATCCAAGGTATTTAATATCTCATAAGACAGGTCTAGTACTCCAGTGTAACGAGTGCTTATCCTATCTTTTCTTAAGCTGGATCAATTCCTTTTTATCTCGAAGAAAAAACAGTTTTGCTTTTGCTTCAGGGGCCCTGTAACCATCACTGCTGTCACTTCTGGTGGGATTGTCTCTTTGATCCAGAATCTTGTTTGAGGCTCTAACTATATACATGAAGAAGTTGGATTGTATATATCTATTACAAGCGCAGATGTTTTCCTTCCAAAATTCTTTCTTCTTCTTGTTTTGAATAAAAGCAGAAGTTAATAAAATGTTTTCCCTTTTCCATCTCTTTTGCCTCCTTCCATTACCTCTCATATTCAAGCCATGATTGTTAACTGTTTTTCATGAATCTGTGTGAGTTCTGCTTGTATCGTGTTAAGTTCCAGTTTGTAAATTTTTTTAATCATTTCTCCCTGTTGCCATTTTGACTGAAGTGAATCTGATTTTGTTCCTTCACTTTTAGTATTTACCATATTTTCCTTTCAATCAGTTATTGTTTCATAATTTGTGTTCCATATCAATCAGCATTTATAAGTTCTAGATCACTTTTTATATACTATATCTTTTATCAAACTGTTTGGTCCAGTTATTTACTGTCCACAATTTCTTATCATTTCTTCGTCATAAAAATTTCTTTGAATTTGGTCTGTAGGAGGATAAGGGATATAATCATTCCACATAAAGGAAGCCTTTTGCTTGAATTGCAGCAGAGATCCATTGAATTCAATTCTATTATTGAGAAGCATCAGAATATCAGGTAGATTAGTATACATCATTAAGAGCTCTAGCGTCCGCCCCCCCCCCCCCCCTCCTCCCCCCTTTTTCTCCATTTCCTTTTTTTTTTTTCTTTTGAGAAGTTTTCTGTACTGAATGCATACATATTTTAATAGCTTTTAATTGAGTTTGTGCAGGTCTGCACTGGTTGAAAGGATGCCAGTTCTGGATGAGGCAACTTACAGTGGAAGGAGGGCTGGATCTTTACCGGCAGCAGTTTCAACTTCCAATGGGCCTTCACTTAATCTTCCAAATGGGGTTGCCAAACCGAATTCTGCTCCCCTTGTAGATTTACTCGATCTAACTTCAGATGATGTCCCTGCAACTAGCTCTTCTGGTGGTGATTTTCTTCAGGATCTTCTTGGTGTTGATTTGTCAACACCTTCATCACAAACGGGTCAGTTTTGGGATGCATTAAGGATTGCTAACTATGAGCACCTAGAAAATTTCATTTTAACTATTAAGTTTATAAATTGTGTTAGGTTTAGGCATCTGTTTTTTGTGTCATCTTGTTCTTCCATTCTTATAGACGTTTGTCTCTTGCAGGCTTAAGAGTTGACATTTTCTAAATTATGGCCTCATTTATGATCCTGATTCTTCTAACTTCCACCCTTTTACATTCTGATTTTAATATGATAAACTTTTTAACCAATTGCTGCAAAATAACTAGTATCCCTTTTATATATCGGTTCTTTAGGACATCTTTCTTATAACAGCAGCAAGCAATGGGCTGGGTTTGTGTGGGGTTCTGGTTGGGTTGAACCTGAATTGGCCCCAGACCTCCCAACTTGAATAGTTGAGCCAACCCAAGCAGTCCATATTTGAAAATAGCAAAGTTCTAAAAATCAATTATTATAAAATGATAATGGATTTAAAGTGGGTCACAATTGGGTGCACAAGCCTAAACCCAAACTCATTTAAAGTGAATAGTTTCACTATACCAGTAATAGGATTGCTACTTACATTATTTTAAATTATTTAATCCTTTTGAATTCTTTGAGAATTTCAGAGCATTGAAAAAAATATTTGGTTCTAATAGACACCAATTCTGTGGTTCATGCCTGTCTATAGAATTTAATTTTTCCCAATACCAAATGTTCTTGAACAATACTAAGGGAGCAACCTTCATAGGATTTATGTGCAATATTAAAAGTCCATGAAACCCATCCTCTAATTGCTTTATGTAGCTCGTAAAACTACATACCGTTTGGTTGGGTGTTCATTTTGGCAGTGCTAGGAAGAGCTAGTGGTTTGGAGTTGCATTGTTTCAGCATTCTATATAAGATACCCTTTTCTCTTAAATTATTCATGTTCTTGAATTAGTCTGCCTTGAACCATGAATATTGAGTGTGGTTTTCTCTCCCTCAAGTACAGGTCCAGCTCCCAATACTGGCACAGATGTTCTTCTGGATCTTTTATCAATTGGATCACCTTCTCCTGTACAAAGCAGCTCAACTACACCTGACATATTTTCCTCCATTCAAGATAACAAAACACCAGTTGCCCCGTTAGAGAGACTGTCATCACTGTCTTCACATTCCACACAAGCCTCTTCTCCTGCTGGAGCTACTCCTGTGATGAATTTGTTAGATGGCATTGTTCCCAGCCCTGCAATGTCTGGTAATATTTTCATTAATACTTGAACTCTTTGAGGTAGTGACGTTTGTTTCCTAAATAATGATAATCTTCTTTTCCCTAAATAGAGAACAATGGTCCAGTTTATCCACCTGTAGTTGCATACGAGAGCCGCGCCTTGAGGATAATGTTTAACTTCTCAAAGCCACCTGGAAAACCACAAACAACATCGATCCAGGCTACTTTTACAAATTTGTCACCTAATGTCTATACAGATTTCATTTTCCAGGCAGCAGTTCCAAAGGTAATATCAAACAACTGTGATATACTAATTAATCTATTTTTAAGTGTACTACTCATCTAACTATCTATGCTTATGTCTACTTATAATTGAACTTCCCACCTTTTGCATATTTTCCCTAATATTTCATCAAAATGCCTATAATGTCATGTTCCTTTCCATTTTTTATTTTCCAGTGGAGAAGTTATTTGTCCTGTGGTCATGTCTTGTGTAGGGTGAAATGGAAATAAAATTTTCATAGGTTGTTTACTTGCAGTTTCAATTTTATCACTTCACTATTGTTTTCTATAAACATGTTTAAAATTAAAAAAAAATTGCTGCTTGAACCTGTCCTTTGTTTTTAAATGCATTCTTGCAATTGGCATGTACCAAAGTTTTGAGTGCATATGTTTAAACCCTATAGTCTACATGGATCTTGCCAGAGTGCTACGCTTTTATATTTATATTTGTTTTATTTTGTTTTTATATATATATATATATATATATATTTTTTTTTTTGGGGGGGGGGGGGGGGGGGGTTTAGTTTGTTGAGGAGGTTATGCTGTTATAGTTCTTTACAGTGATCAATAATGATCAAAGTTTGTTAGTTTCTATTTTTGGAAATCCAATACATATGAACACTTATTTTTCTTATTTCCTCAAACATGCTATTATGATCTCTTTTGGTTTTTTCAAATGACAGTTTCTTCAACTGCACTTAGATCCAGCTAGCAGTAATACTCTTCCTGCAATTGGTAATGGAACTATCACACAAAATTTGCAGGTTACTAACAGCCAACATGGAAAGGTATGGATTACATTTCTTCAATTTATGTACATTGTCTCTGTCAGGTTTCAGGACTTCTTGATATGATTAAGCCATATTATTCTACCGAATATTAACTATGATTCATTCATTAAGGGACATTCACTGAAACAAAATGGTACCACCTATCACAATTAAATGTATTAAAGTGGAAAATCCTGAATAAAATCAAATTTTTAAACAAAAATTTAAGACGCTACATTGAGAGTTTCCGTGGAAGGTGTAAGCACTGGTAAGAACCTGCTGGTTCCTTAGTAATTAATAAAGTCTGTTAGGAGTTGAGTCTCTGTAGTACCTCAAGTGAATAAACTGTTTTTGATGCAAGCATATGAAGAAAGTAGTAATTGTAGAGTGGTGTAGAGTTGCATGTAAAGAAATTTCGAAGAATCGCAGTGCTTTCTCTACTTTTAAGTTGTGCAGTCTGATGTGTCTTTAACGATCAACCCTTCTCATGGAAACTTAAGGTGCCTTGGAGATATCTGTGTCACTTGGACAAAGTTTACATAAAGCAAAGTGTTTGGAGTGGGGGAACAATAATATATAGGAGTTGGCTAGTTCTTCAAATGGCAAGGTGTGTCACCTTTAGGCTCTTAGATTTTCACTGTTTACAAATTATGTCCCATAAGGCAAATAGGAGATCACTTAGGGCAAGGCAGAACTATTGTACGAGACGGTTGGCCTCTTGGAAGTGGGTCTCTCCAATCAAGAGGTGGTTCGTGTTGATTCTCATGCAGGAGACAATTACCTTCTCCATATTTAGTACATATTTATACTCACCATGTTTATATCTTCTGATTTTGTATATTGAAAAGTTTGGAAAAGAATCGTCTGCAAGGTGGTGATCTTCATGTAAATACATAGATAGGTATTTGGATTGGAGGTCCCGTTTTGGGAAACGGTTATGCAGATTAGGTGTGAAATACAGTGGTTGATGCAGGTGAGTAATTAGATCTAAATGTGTCAGGCTATCAGCTAAAAAATTTAGATGAAGTAGTCAGAAATTGCCTAGAATAACTGCATTCTTGGATAGGTGTTTCCTGTTATTATCGTGACTGTGGCTCATTACGTAAATGCAGTTTTTTGTTTTTTGGTTGATTTAGAGCTTGCTCTGGCAGCTGTTCTTCTCTATCCTCTCTTCTTCTTCCATAATTCAAAGGAATTGGTTGGTGCCCGGATTCAGAAGAAACTTAGATATTAGAAAGTTGACCACCTTATCAATATTTTATCTATATCTGGATGTTGTTAACTTGCTGGCTGTTGCCAAAGGCAGCAATTTAGGTTTTGATGTAGAGGTGCTTTCTGGGTGTGTTCGTGCATTTTAGCCTTGGTGACTATGAAGCATTGTTATCTTCTTTGCAAAATATGTTTGAGGCTTTTACACTAGTTAAGTGACTTAAGTGCTGCTTTTACACCAATCGTCTGTTTTTTAGGGGCATAAAGGTTTACACCATCAATGTATGAATTAACTTTTTTATTTTGCTGGGCAGAGGAGCTTCATTTACTATGCAACTCAGAAATCTGGAACATTTATAACTGTGATTAGCTGCTTATCAATGTAGAAGTCCAGTTGGGTTGTAACCTTTTTCAATATATAGAAAATAAGTGTGCACAATATATCTTTCCTGCTGTCCATTTGACTGGATGTCTCTGGGAAAGTGGGAAGTCAACTCATGATCCTTGTGGAAGTAGAGTAATTGTTTCTCCCTATATACATGGTAACCAAGGACATAAATATCAATATTGATGGATATATTGAAGATCCCAAGACATGGATATATCAACGGATATATAAATCATATCGAAAATATCGATTTAAATATATGATGGATATTATTAGTTAAACATGGAAATTTTCAGTCAAACTATGCAAAACAATGAATTAGACTATAATATACAATTTAGAATCAAAACATTGTAAATTTAATGTATACACAATAAGTTTGTGTGGTATAGGATAAAATAAAGTGTGTCGCGTTGCAAAATAAATTACAAATTTCTACAAATTCTACATTAAAATGTCACATACATTAACAATTTAAAATATATATCGTTTGCACAATAACAAATGAATAATTTAATAATCTTGTATGCAAAGAATCCCCACCTTTGATATTTTTGGATATATTGGATATTTATCGATATATCAGTAAATACTAGCTAATATATATTGTGTATTTTTTTAAAAGGTATTTATAGATATTTTTTTATATATCTCAATATTTCCAATATTTTTCAATATATCCCAATATATCGGTCAATATTTTGAGGAAAAAATATGTAAATATAATATTGTATCAATACCCTTCGATATATCGGTGATATATTGCCGTTATATTCAATATTTTAGCCCTTGATGGCAACAATTGTTGTTATCATTAATTTTCTGAGATTTTTCAAATACACCTACTTCCTTGGACCGTCTTTCTACCCTGAGGAGCAAATTTGTTTGCAAGAATGGAATCTTTCTTTTCCACTTTTTAATCACTCTACAGTAATTTGAAGGGCTAGATTTGCTAATTTCATGGAAACAACCTTTGAGACAGCATTAATGTGTTTCTGAGCTTTAGGTTGCCTAATTAGCTTTTGTAGTTGTATAAAGGCTGTCAATACATCAGGGATCTCTCCCCTTCTCTAAGTAGAAGAAAATGGAAGAAAATTCTCTTACTGTTCAGCTCAACACAAAATGGATTTTGTTTTATTTTATTTTATTTTATTTTTTTGTTTTCTTTTTTGTTTTATCTTTCTTTTCAGTTGACCATATGTGCCTTACAATTGATGCTAAGAGGATGGAAGTACGATCTTAATTTATCATGCAATGTTTGAAATGAATTTTTGAAAGTCATGAATCTGATTAATCTTGGAAAGGTGGTGGTGTTGTTGTTGGTGGTGTGTGTGTGTAGATATACTCTCGTTAACTGTGGAATGTATATTTTGCAAAACCGATTGTTAACTGTGGGATGTATATTTTGCAAAACCGACTGTTGGATTAGATACTCTTGTTTTGGATGTCACGTATGCCAAAAATCACAAAGATCCAATGTTAGCGTATCAAAATATAGATTGTAAAAAATTCTTATCGCTGAAAATTGTCATAGTTTTTCCAGTGACATATTTGAGAAATCGACCGTTAGATAACTGTGATTTTTGGCATGCACGACATACATATGCATAGTATCTAATCTAACAATCAATTTTTCAAAATACGTATTCGATAATTACCTATCGACCTCATGCTGACTTTTGAAGTCAGCATATGCTAACAGGATCACTTCTCTATATATGTATGTAAGTGTGTGTGTGTTTGGTCTTAACATCAACTCAATTCATTAAAGCCTTTATTCATTTACTTCGGATCAGCTACACAAACCACGTGGTTCAGAAACCTGTGTAATCTAATTTCATTAAGTTGACATTATTGTTTTTTTGCCTTACATAATAGATAGTTAATAAATCAGTTTATTTTCAGAAATCCCTTGTCATGCGCATTCGGATAGCTTACAAGTTGAACGGCAAAGATATCTTGGAGGAAGGACAAATCAGCAACTTTCCCCGTGATTTGTGAGGTTGAGAGTTCTACAATGGTGCTAAAGATGGTAATGCACGCGCTCATATTATTATTATTTTTGTTCAATGGAGAAGCTGTCTTCTCGTTGTTTGTAGTGATAGTGCAGTGTTTTGTTATAATTCTTCAATTTGGGGGCGGCATGGCTTTGTAGGAGTTGGGATTGATTTTGCGTGACTTCAGTTTTGGATCCGTGGAATGTTTTTTTTTTTTTAGGTGATTTATGTACATTATGATAAAAATATTCGTGTACGGAGTCGTGAAAATTGAATTTTGCCATTGAGGCATGGAGAGGAGTGGAGTTCATGTGTCATATTCGAACTTGATGTGCTGCTGTTCTTGCTATTTAAATTCAATCAATGAACCTCCTAGCCTTATTGTTTAGAACCCCAATTGCATGTTTTATCCAAATCGAGTCGCAGATACAGTGCTATACATAGTGCATACAATTCAGAAATTAATTATCGATGGGTATTTTATTTTCTTCCAAAATATATTTTTATGAATGCAAACAATATTTTTAGATTTTATTTTCAGATTGATTCCAGCTGAGTTGAAAGAGACTTGTTAAACCTAACCTATATATTTATAATGGGTACAATTTTTATAAGTCAAATTTGATCTGATCTCATTTATTTCTGGCTTCTTGGTGGGTTTTGGTAAGATTTATAGATCCAGCACCGACAAAATACTCAGTTTTCCTCTTTTCTTGTTTGTTCTTTCTGTAATTTTCCATTGGTTTTGTTGTTTATCCCACTGAAACTGCTTCTTTCTGGTAAAATGTATGATTCTTGGCTTCGAATTTCCCGATCATGATTCTGCAATCGTAAGGATGAAATATTTCAAGAATGCAGAAATTTAAAACCATGATCTTGCTTCTTTAGGTAAAATCTTTTTAAGCTCAATTGCGATCTATTCTTGGGTTGGGGTTACAGGGAAGCACATTGATAGTAACTTTTTAATATCCGAGGGCTTGAAATAGATATAATTTCTATAATTTTGCGCGAAAAAAAAAAAATTTTGAAATTTTTTTCAAAATCTATCAAATTTGAGTGGCGCTTAATTAATTTACTATATAAAACCTGGAGCCATGAGATTAGATTTGACTCTTAAGATCCTTTTTCCAATGCACTATTGACATGGTTTTTTTAATTAGAACCTAATGAATTGTACAGAGTGAAATGCTAAGATCTTAATTTTCGTGTACTATATATGAAACCAGGAACCATGAGATTCGACTCTTCAGATCATTTGCCTTATCCATATGTGACATGATTTTTAATTACAACCTAAGGAACTGTACAGAGTGAAATCTAAATAATGGCCTCATGTTTCTTTTCTTTTTCTTTTTAATTATTATTATTTCTCAAGGATGGTTATTGGACTCATGAATTATACAATCGGGGTAATCCTTCTCATAAATCCCTCCCAAACTTGATGAAGATGGCTCAGGTCTTTAACAGACTTTATCGGGAGATTAGTAAGCATATCTTCAATGATGGCCATATGTTAAATGCTCCTAATTTTTGTAATCTTAATGTGTCCTTAATCAATCAAACTATTTAGGCACCGTTTGGATTTGTTTTTCATAAGTACTTATTTAAAAAAAAAAAATTTGCAATATATAACTTCTTAGAAAAAATTTTAAAAAGCAAATAAGTACTTATAAAAAAACAAATCCAAACAGTGCCTAAATAGTTTTTTACCTCTTGATAAAAAATGGGGGGAAAATAAGAAAGACTGAATTGATTTAGAAGAACATCAGAGATACAAATTTTGGGACTTGAAGCATTTTCCTTTTATGTTATTAGAGTATTTCCAACGCATTTATGCCGTTTGAGACCAGATTATCAAAATTTGGCATCCCAAATGGTAATGATGCCAAATTTTGATACATATATGCTTCAATGCATATATATGTATATATTATATTTTGGCATTTTCAAACTCTGTTGGGTTGGATGACGAGAGAGTTCATCCCTTAGGTTTTGATGCAAAAAATTGTTGAATAAGAGATGCCTTTTTTTTTCCTTTTTCTTTTTTTATGGTTATGATAAAGTGGAGGTAAGTAAAAGAAAATAAAGTTATGATTATGGGTGGTTTTTGTTTTGGTCTAAAACTCATCTACAATACAAATTTTAGTTCTTTTCTTTTTTTCCTGTTTATAAATATTTTCTCAGCATCCAAGATCCTATATTTTTTTAACAAGTTGTTGTGCTTTTGTTATTGGAAGAGAGTGTGTTTGAATTTCAGAAAAATAGGATTCCTTTTTTTTTTTCTTCTCTCTTTCTTCTTTTTATTTTTTCTCTCATTTTCTCGATCGGCAAAAAATCCCATATCTTTATTTTCCCTCAAAGCATTTTGATACTCAAAGGAAACCATGATGTGACATAAATGACAACGGTCATTTTTGCTAAATTTAGTATCTCATGTGGCACCCATAATAACAGCTCATGTGAGCTGTAACACCCCATTATTAAGGATCAAGAAAACGGTCAGGGTGTCCGGTGAACTTGTACGTACCTCGACTAAATTTCTTCTCGGACAATTTTAAGGGTGCACTCCCCGCATTGACCCAGTGCATTCAAAAATTAATTCCTACAGTGATATTCCTACACTAATATCACACATGTTTGTATGTGAGACTCAAGATAACTTCCACGTCTCTGTGTCAAAGGTGACTTTAAGACTGAAGAGTGAAGGTAGCAACCCTTCTCTGGAGATAATATGAGAAAAAACAAAATTTCCATGAATGGAATTTTCTATTTTTGGTTAAACATGAATGGAAGAGAAGTGGGTGTAAACTCCACTCCACTCCACTCCACTGCACAGTGAGCAGCAAGTTTCAAGTTTCAAGTTTCAAGTTTCAACCCATCCTGATTCCCTGTACCAGCACGATATTGGCAGCAGCATTCCTATTCGAAAAGAAAGAAGTGGGTCATTTCAGCAGGTATGTATATATATATATATATTGTGAAGACCTAACACGCAAGGCGGCCTTGGATTCTTCCCTCATCACCCATTAATCCATTATTGTATGATCCCGTCTGGTGCACGCGGTTCAGCACTCCATCACCTTGAAAAAAGACCCTTTATCATTTCTCATGTTTGACTCAAATTCTTTTGGTTTGTGGGGTGTTGCTTTTTTTTTCATTTCAACTTACGTTACCACTCTTGCTGTCGTCCATTTCAGCTTCTCAGCTTTTGTGCACACATCACATGCTGGTAAAGGACTCTGGCTGGATTAAAATGCCATCCCCATCCTTAATTTTAATATATAAAAAAAGTATTTTACTGTAATAAACTTAGTCACTGTTTGGATTTGTTTTTTATAAATACTTATTTGCTTTTTTTTAATTTTTCTAAGAAATTAAATATTACAAATTTATAAAAAAAAGCAAATAAGTACTTGTGAAAAACAAATCCAAACGGTGCCTTAAGTTTCTCAACCAAGCACTTATAGATTAGATTTGTCGACGTAATATTTGACTAACTTAGATTTATTGTCGTAAAATGCCTTATATAAAAATATGTTACTATTTATTAGAATTGAAAATTCAAAATTTAAAGTAAATTTGATCGAACTGTTGTATAAAAAATAATTTAAAAATATACCACTTTAAAATTAATTCAAACACGTTATCTTTTATCCTCAGTTATTTTTTTATAGGTACATACATATATAAGCTTATATAAGGACTTTGGTTTTTAACCAATTTGGGATATGTATTTTTAGAAATTGATAGTTGGATTAGATACTCTTTTATAAATATCATGCACACCAAAAATCACAGTGATTTGACGGTCAATATCTAAAATATAAACTGCAAAATACTAAATACTATGATAGTATCTAACAGTGAAACGGTTACAGATTTTTACCATCAGTAACCGTCAGATCAACTATAAATTTTCAAAATATGTATCTCACATTAATTAAAAATTTAAGCCCTCACATAAACTCATGTGTACTTGCTCATAAAAAAAATGACTACTTATATCCTTACGGAAAAGATTTTAGAAAGTGGCCAATCAACTAATATAAATGTTTTGTTTGTTTTTTAATTCTGTTTGTTTTGGACCGAAGTAATAGAAACTATCGATGTTCCCAAATTTCCAATATTAACAAATGAATATAGATACACTTCCATGTATACTTAATTTACCAATACTATTTTTAGAGTCTTCATTGCAGCAAAATACGGAGTGATTTTACTTATATTTGAAAATTAGTTTAAATATTTTATTTAAAAAATGATATAAATATTATAAGGAACCCGATCTTGTACAGTTAGGCACCCCAAATCAAGATTAGCATTTTAGTTTTCAAAGATTGTGGATGAGACTGGTTTGCACGTGAATTTGAAAACGTGAGAGTATAAATTTAAAGAAAGCTCATAGCTTTTTCCACAAGGATTTGAGGGATCCTTGAATGTTCGATGTGCATAACCCTAACAACCATTTAAAATAATGAAAAGAATTATTATTATTATCATATATTTTTTTCAAAAGTAAAGAAGAAGATGGAAGGAAAGCTCCATGACCCCACAATCCACTGTGACTCATGTCAACGGTTCACATGATGGCTCCTTCACCACAAGAGTCTCTCGCACCACTTTTCAGGGTTCCCACCATCATTGTCGAGAGAGAGAGAGAGAGAGAGAGAGGGAGAGAGACCCCTTTAGAAGAAGAAGATCAAAAGAGAGAGGAGGAATATATTCTAAACAAAAGAAATTCTAGAGAGACCCAATTACCCAAAAACCCTCCAAAAAGCTAACATAATATTTTCACTCCATTGTAAACCTTGTTCCAAGTTGCATTTGTCAGGGCTTTAACTGTCCTTTTAACTTGATTGAAAAATCACATGATGTGATATAATATGATGATGGGTCCTCATGCTCAAACAACCAAATCTTTCAGACTAATCAGATGGTCAGGATTTACTTCTTCAATCTAGCCTTTTTGGAGGAAACTGCATCCAACATGTGCACTCTACATGATGAGCCAAAAGAGGCTCATTTTGTACAAGACATGAAAACAAACACAGGTGTGACATCTCGCCCAAAGCCTATAAGGAAGGCTAAAATTTAGCAAAGGGGAAAGCATCTCTCTCTCTCTTACACATACATGTGTATGGAATTTCACTGAAAAGATAAAGTTCATTCCCATTTGCCATAAAGTGTAAAGAACATATACATAATTCACACAAATTTGAATCCCAAAGAAAAGAGGAAGTAAGAGCTCAGAAGAAAGCTTTAATTAATGGATGATGGAATAATTTATGAATAAAAAGTACAAGGCAAATGAAAAATACCTTCATGTTCCCTGAGTTCTATCACTCCATGGCAAACCCACATTAACAGAAGAACCCATACGAGTATCTAAAGAACTTGGGAATTTACCCTTCTTAGACCAGAGCCAGATCTTGGAAACAGAAAAGCTTTCACCTTTACTTCCAATGTTAATCTTCTTCCCCTCAACATCCCCATCAATTGAGGAATTCCCATTTTGTCCACCTCTCTCTTTGACAACCTTCAAATCACCACCGGCAGCTGCTCTGTTGTGGCATAAGGCTACTTGGAGGTCTGAATTAGCAACCACATATTGAAATGACCCCATAGAAAAGCATCTCCTTGCATCCAAATTACTGCTACTGGTCTCTCCCTCTCCCTCTCCTCTCTCTCCTCCTCCTCCTCCTCCTCCTCCAACTGCACTGTTTATGCTTCTAAATTTGCCAAGTCTCACAGAAAAAACTCTCTTGTCACCAACAATCTCATGTTCAACAGGTTTTGGACCAGCAGAAATCCCAGCTCCTCCATTGCCAGAAATGCCATCTTCTTCCCTTGAATCTTCAAAATCAAAAACTGGGTTTTCAAGGGTAAGCCCAGGTGTGAAAAGGGTCCCTCTGCAAAGAGGGCAAGTTGAATTTGACAGCAACCATGTGTCTATACAGTCAATGTGGAAAGCATGACTACACATGGGAAGCAATCTCAAATTGTCTTGTTCTGAAAATTCACACAGACAAACAGCACAATCAAATGGCTCTTTCAGACCCATTATCTCTTTGTAGAGGAATACAGGGAGGGCATCTATGAAAGCTTGATCTAGGCCTGAATCATGGAGATGGAAGAGTTGTTGTAATTGCCTTTGGAAAGTATCAGAACCAGACATTTCTGGGTATCTGTTAGATTGAGAGATTGATGAGGAAGATCTGTTCTTTATGAGAAATCTAACAAGCAAATGAAGGAGACCGGATATGAAAAATATGACGGCTAGAATAACTATGATGAAAAGAACAGCTGGGCTAATTTTACTACCAGATGATGAAGATGGGGTTGATTCTTTTTGTAAATTACTGCTATACGAAGATGGCAATGGAGGATGAGAAGAAGAAAGGGAAGAGAAAAGCAAAGGGGAAAGAGGAGAGTGGGTCAAAAGACCATCTTTCTGTTTGATTTTAGATCTAATCAAAGGCATTTTAGGATATGGGCATGCTGAAAAAACCATCACTTCTCTCAACTCTCAGGGATGAAACTCACTCTCATCTATAATAAGTCTCAAGATACCATATTCTTTGCTTGCTTTGAGATCAAACCCAACTCATATTTTTTATGCCAATAAGCAACATACACATTCTTTTTCTTGCATTTAGAAGAAACCCAATTCAACATGGCAAGTAAATTTGCAGAAAAAAAAATCAAATTTTGACTAAATCCTACAATAAAAATGATTGCTTTAACAAGAAGACTAGATACTAAAATAACCCTCTTTTTCCTTACTTTGACATGAAACCCACTTCCTGGTGTGCAATAAACAATGAAGGGAAGGTGACTTTTGAAGAAGTCAAGGTTGCAGCTTACCTACCTTATTCCATGAATAATCTGCCATTAATGGAACCCAATATGATTTTGGTCTTGGACAGAGCAAGTTGCAGCAGAAACCCTAGAGCCCCTCTCTGTTGAGGGGTTTTAACTTTTAATTTTCTCACATATAATGGAAGGGAAAAGTGGGTACTGGGTAGAGTGCTGTTTAGTAGTAGCTTCCAAAAAGCAAGACCAAGTTGTACCCAAAAAATAATTTTTTTTTAAAAAAAAATACAAGATCAAGGGTGCCAAAACAAGACACAAAGTGCATTTCGTCTTTCAAAGAATAAAGGGTTGTGTAATTGTGTTGTGGGCTCTCTGGGTTTCACCATGCTGTACTCTGGTGTATCCACGTGCAAACCGCGGCAGTCTCTTGGATGGAGGAAAGATTAGGGGATTTATCACATTCATTCAAAAAAAAACATTTAAATCGTTTAATACAGTGCTTAGATTCTCTATATTAACTCCAAATTTTATCAAAGTGGCTGAATTTTTTTTATTTTTATATTCTGAGTAAAATAATAATCAATATCTCCATATTTTATTACATATATGTGATGACTTAAATTAGTTAAAAAATTTATTATTTCATCACCTTCTCTAAACATATGACTAATGTTAACATCCATATCATTTGTCTAAATAACTTTAATATAATTATTTAAAATGCTGAAAAAATTTTAAGGACGTCTCTTAAAAATGAAAATTACTGAAAATAATATTCTCTCCGTCTTACAAAGATAAGCATTTTTTCCTTTTTTTGGCTGTCCTAAAATAATAATCCATTTTGAAAAGTCAAATTTTTTTTTTTTTTAAGTTTCTTATATTACCATTTATTATTCGAAGAATGTCTTGACATAAAACTAAATACAATTGTAAATAATAGTTTTGAAAATAAAAGGTAAAAAGGATGACAAATCAATGCATTAATGAGTTTTCTTAATATGCGTGTTTTTTGAAAAATACCAATTTTTATGGAACGGAGGAAGTAGTAATTTCTTGTGCAATATTTAATAATAGTTATTGCATTACTTGCAATGTCAATTATATATATATATAGATAGGGTAAAAGAGGCATTCATAAAATTAAGTGGTAATTATTAGGGGTGTTTAAAAAACCAGTGTTTTAAAAACCGGACCGTTCATCGAACCGGAAAAGTTACCGGGTTAAGGGTCAACCGGTTGAACCGCCGGGTTGAACCGTGATGTCATAAATATATTATTTATTTATTTATTTATTAGAATAAAAGCTATAAATGATTCAAAATATAATTTTTTTTTAAATATTTGTACAATCAATTCATATATTTGAATTTATGTGCAATCATTACAAATATTGGGACTATTTTAGTCATTTTAGCACCTTAAAAAAAAATTAAAAAAATTATTTAAAAAAAAAAAAACCGGGTTGACCGGTTGACCCGCCGGGTTGAACGGTTTTTTTGAAAATGGGTTTTTGAGGGTTGAACCAGCCGGATAGGGGACCGGTTCCCGGTCCAACCGGTTGAACCGGCCGGTCCGGTCCGGATTTAATAACCATGTAAAAAACCAACCAAATTGGAAATCCAAAAGACTGGTTTGGTTTGATTTTCTTGGTAATTTAGTTTGGGTTGGTTTGATTTATTTTTATTTTTTTATTGGTTCGGTTCGGTTTAGGCAATTTCCAAATCATTATAAATCAGACCAAACCAATATATATATATATATATATATATATATATATATATATATATATATAACCTTTAAAATTTAAACGGTGCGTTTTGGATTTCTGGCACACGGCTGAATAATTCTAACTATATAAACTTTTCATATATTTGATAATATTTGACACTTTTGTAAACTAAAGAGATACATAATATAATTAATATTTCTATAAGATAAATAGGGACGTTTAAGGAGTTTAGTAGCCAAAATTAAGCCCCACAAACATATTTTTTTACATTTTGAAGGTACAAAAATTGGATTGCTTACATTTTATAGGGCTAAAGGTCCAAAATTGAAAGTTAGAAGCATGAACGTAGTGGGTAAAAATAAATAATTTCAAAACTGGTTAAACTGCCCAAACCAAATCGGAATTATTGGTTTGGTTTAACACTTTAATTGGTTTGGTCTGGTTTTATGAAAAAATACAAACCAGAATTTTCGGTTTAGTCCCAAAATTAAGACGAAACTGCTCAAACTGGACCGGTGAACACCCCTAGTAATTACATCACGACTTAATAGGATGCTCCTTGAATCATTATTTATAGCTATACTACTTATAAAAGTCCCAATGTTGGAAAAACTTTTGATTGACTAAAATGCCATCGCATTAAATATTAATGACACTTTTACACTCTTGCAATATTAATTACTCAAAATCTCTTTAATTGCTTTTTTAAGTGTCATTTTTTCAATTTATTTTCTAACTCAACAAGTTATCAACAAAGTTTGATCTTTTTTTTATTGCTTTGAAGATTTAAAAAAAAAATTAAATAACAAAAATTTTTATCAAAAATAAGAGAGAAAAAAAAAAAAAAAAAAGATTTACCTTTTATTAGTTACAATAAAGATACTCTAAATTAAATTAAAATTCTATTAATAAGTATGATTTCATAAAATACCACAAATTTAAATAATTTTTTTTTTTCAAATCAAATTAAATTTTTTTATAAATACCTATTAACTTGATTGTCAAATAAATATTGTATAATTTACATTCAATCAGTTATTTTCAAAAATTAAAAAATAAATGCAATTTTGCTACTAATTTTATCAAACAATTTGGTTTTATTTCTATTATGAAAATTATGTAATATACTGAATCCATATTTATTGATTTAATATTATTTTTATATAATTTTAAATCTCTAAAAATCTTTATAAATGAAAGTTTTTAACAACTTTAGCTATTTATTTTGGTTGTATTATTTACATAGTTGATTCCTTTAAGATATTTTTTTAAAAAAAAAAAAATATTACATGTGCATCGCATTACACCAATGCTGGGAATTATATTTCTTATAAATACCTATATAACTTGATTTTCAAATATTTCATTTTAGTTATATTATCCAAATTATGTTTCATTCATTAAATTTTTTTCACAAAAATTGACACATGCAACGCACGTGGTGCATTGCTAGTTTATAAAAAGAGAAGTTAGTGCTGCAAATGAACTAAGCTGTTCGTGAGCTACTCGCAAACATGTTCGATGAGGGCTCGTTTGGATTTATTCGTTTAATAAACAGGCCAAGCTCAAGCATACCTAAGCTCGGCTTGTTTGTGTTCGTGAACAAACTCGTTAGCAAGTTCGTGAACAAGCTCATGAATAACCTTATTTTTGGACTCATATATATATATATATATATATATATATATATATATATATTGTACACCAGTTGTACATGGTATCAGAGCCATAGGGAGTGAGTGGGAACAGTATGGGTTAGTCTGTAGAACTCTACAGTAAACCTCGTCTGTAATTAGTGTGTAAGACGGGCAGCAGAGTGTGAGTAAGTCCCGCTGCGAAAGCAGACCATAGGTTGAATTAGAGGACTTAGGATAGATACGCCGGCTGAGGCAATCCTAGGGAAACGGACAGGCATGAGTTTTCTCTCACGAACTCTGTCGATGGCATCATCGTCATCCCTTTCGGGATGACGATGATGCCATCGACAGAGTTCGTGAGAG
>JAESVK010001325.1:2737046-2777818 GCA_017140935.1 Hamamelis virginiana | reverse complement strand
TGTTTTGCAGGAAAGACAGAACTGAGAAAATGGCAGGTATGACTGCATGAGCATTGCATAGTATATCTGTCATATGCATAAAGCATGCATGTTGAGTGAGATAATTTGTAATGGATGGTTGTGATACCCTAAAATGAGGTAGCCATCCATGTGAATGTTCTATGTTTTGCAGGAGAAGCAGAACATAGTCAATGGCAGGTATGACTGCATGAGCATTGCATCGTATATCTGTCATATGCATAAAGCATTCATGATGTGTGAAATCAATTATTGTGAAAAGGTGATGGATATATTCTGTAATATGAAAATAAATTACAGATATGATGATCTTACTATGAGGTGTTGGTTTTGCAATATATAAATAAATTACATATGTGATGACCTTAATAAGTGATGTTTGATTGATGTTGAAACTTGCTGCAAAATTTGAGATTCCTGACGTTTCTTTCAGAAGCGTCATGTAGTATTTGAGGTTTACGAATCTTACTGAGCAACAGTGATTTTGCTCACCCCTTTCTCCTTTTCCCCCCATAGGACCAGCAACTCAATAAACTAGATGGAGATTTATGGAATTTGAGATATTCTGAAGACAATCGTGACAGTGTTGATCTTTATTATCTGTGAACACTCATTTTGGGTTTGTAATATAATAATTTTTTTTTGGGTACATTACGGGACTGTACTCATGATACAAACTAGTACTCAGCGCTATCTTTATTTTTTTGAGATGTTGTACTTATTTTGAACTTCCATACTTGCGTATTTTGTAAAATTGTTTTAAAATATATTAATTTAAATAGAATTATTTAAAGATAAGCGCTTGGTATTTTATGTTACTGTATCACTTCGGCATAGGGGTTACCCTGTGTGGGGTGTTACAACTATCAGATTCGTGTCAGCATCGAATCAGGTTCTTTCCTTGTCGGGTTTGTGACCATCGCAACTGTTCCCACCATGCCGAAGCTTCACCTTTAAGCTTATAGGCCACCAACTTAACCATTTTTTCTTCTGCAATTCCCATGTAATCAAAGAACCACTCTACTTCGGTTAGCCAATCAAGGAAATCTTCAATGTGAAGTTGTCCATTAAATGATGGAAGATCCATCTTCATGCGAAAGTCACGTTTTGGTGTTGGGGCTCCTCTTTTGGCCTTCATCATCTATGGATTCATCGTGGTAATAACAATTCTGATTTTGTACTGCCCTTTGACCATGTCCACGACCACGACCACGACCATGTTGCTCACGTGCGTTGGGAATAACACGCTCCTAACATGTGCCTGGTTTACTTGCAGATTACATTGTAGTAACTGCACTTATCGTTTCTCCATTGCTTTTTTACTTTCCTGTATGGACTGTAACAAATCCTGCAAAGAGGAAGCAAGTCTGTTATGGATAACGAATCGACCTTCGCAAGTACCATCATCAAAGTTTTTAGGGTCCATTCTCTTACCAATGGCCATTGAGACAAGGGCAATCCTTTCTCTGATACCAATTGACACAGCGAAATAGTAAATGAAAAAAATCTACGTCTTCCTCCAAGAACAAAAAAGATCAACGTCTTCTTGAAAAGCTCTCAAATATACGAGAAAATAAAGGAACTCCAAAGAAACAATATTATTGATAGAAAGTTCATCTTGCCATAAGGCTTACAATCCTATTTATAAAGAACTAGAACTTGGAGAGCAAGAAAAAATAAAATAGGAAAGTTCCTAATCTTTCAAAACAAGGAAATAAAGGAGAAAAAATTACATTAAAAAGGAAACCGAATTAAACATGGAAACTAAATTAAACATGGAGACTAAAATTGTGCTGAAATTAATTCTCATGAAATCTTCCACCAATCATGCCCCACGCTTGCTTTTCTGACGATCCAAGGATTCCAAATACTCTATGGCAGTATGTTCTACATCAGTAATTCAATCAACTAAAGATAAATTTAATTAATTTTAATTTCATCCAATTTTATAAGCTTCTTTTTTCTTGTAAATTTGTCCAACTTTGTGTTAAAAATAAGGATAATTGGCCAAAAGTCCTATTTTAGGACCCTTTAATGCATACAGCACTCCTATAAGATTTTTTTTTTTTCTAAAAATCCTATTTAAAAACATTTTATTGCTTGAGGTCCTATTTTCTCAAAATGCATTTTTTTAAGAGACTAAAATGCCCTCATTTCATTTCTTTCTTCCTCTTCACATCCTATTTTCTTTCTTCCTCTTCGGCAGTTAACGAACAGAACCCGCGAAAAAGAGTTTTCTTACGAAACTAGCTACACAGGATCCTTTAGTTATACATGGAGTCGGAAAACTCGTGTTCTTGCTCTAGCTCCTATAACAGTAGCTATATAACTATCAAACAAGTAGGAATGGCAAACCCTCATTTAATGGCAAACCCTTCAGCTCCGTATGCATAATTGCTACCATTCAAAGAAGATTCGACATGAATTTAATTTCTGCAAGTAGTCCTCATATTAATGACTTGCATTTAATCAACAATGACTTACATTTAATGATAATCAAAATTCGCCTTTCCTCTCCTAGCTGCAAGTAGTCCTCGTTGACACAATAAGAGAAAATAACCGTAGGATAAGACGAAGACGATAATATCGTCTAATCTATGGCTCTCTTTTTTTTTTTAATTTTTTTTTTGGATTAATTTCTGGTTTGATTGTTTGAAAAATGTAGGAAAAGGAAATAGATTTTCATTAGGAAAATTAATTTTTTGTTTGGTTGATTAGAAAATGGAGGAAAAAGAAAGAGATTGTTTTTTCTTTTCTTTTTTTTATTTTTTTAAAATTTTCGATGTAGTAACTTGTGATTCCGGCTTAGGAACTCGGGGTTCCGGCGTAGTGACTTTGAGTGTCCGAGATAGTGAACTCCAGGTTGGGGTTGAAGGTTGTTTGGAAAAGGAAGGTCATTTTTGTCCAATTTATACCAAAAGAACTTTAGACATGAAAGACGTTTTGAGAGAATTTTTAGAATGAAAATCTTATAAAGAAGGACCTTTGGCCAAATTCCCCTTAAAAATAAGATATCAACACTTTTTAATTTTTTTCAAATCAATTATAAATTTTTATTAAAAATTAAATATTTTTTTTAGAGAGGGAACGAGCCTCGATTGATTTTTTTCCTCAGAAAATCAACTTACTTCATCAAAAACTTCTATGTAAAATTGAGGACTGTTTATTTAGTTTTATTATTATTATTATTTCTAAATATGTGTGTGTGTGCGCGCGTGTGAGAGAGAGAGAGAGAGAGAGATGTTTAGTGCAACGGCAACCTAGCGAAGTCACCTAAAAATATGATTGCGCAACGGCCACGTCCATGCCATTTGAACCCTTAAATAAACGGAGCCTCCTCAGAGAGGCTCAGTGTAAGAGCCAAATGGACCATTTCCCCACTTCTCTCTTTGATTTTTCCGTAAAACCCTCACAGATACTTACCTTTTTATTAGTCTAATTAATAATTTAACCATATATTTATTGTACACCCTAATAAAAACTTCAGTATATCGTAATCTTATAAAATAAAATTTTACGACAATAAAAATTTAAAAATATCTCAACAAAAAAATTAGTATGACTTCCGTTGATTGGATAATATATATTTATATTCGGGAAAAATATATAAAATTCCCCTCAACTATCACCTTGTGACACTTTACCCCCTCAATTATCGATTGCAACACTTTGTTGTGACAAATTACTCCATTCTGTGATTTTCACTGTATGTTTTGTGGCAAACTGACCGTTAAATCACTGTGATTTTTGACATACATAACATGGATAGACAAATTATCCAATCTAACAGTTTATTTTTTAAAATACAATTTCAAAAATGTCTGTACTTTCATAGTCTGTTTTTTAATCTAATGGTCTGTTTTTTTAATCCAACAGTTGTATTTTCAAAAAAACAGTCGTTGGATTGGATAAGCTTCATCTAAACATTGAATTATTTGGCCAAGTATATATAGCACAGTTTGTAAGTTACTATATGATGTTCAAAGTTATGATTGCTGTAATAACTGTCAAATTTTTTTACAATTAGCTAGGTTGGTTTAAAGTATTGAAACTTTTCAGACAAATTGTAAGTTGTAACCCCACATATATATAACTTATAAATAGACAATCTTTCTTAAATATAAAATTCTTGTATATTCTCTCTCTTTAATAGAGAAATAAAAAATCTCTGCAATATTTGCTAGGCCTAAATTTTCTTAAATTTCATGGTATCCTTGAGGTGATTTATTAGGAATTTGCTAATAAACACTGTTAATTGGAGGTAATTAAGTATGGCCTTAAAAAAATGTCAATTAATGCACTTCACAGCGGCATAAAATTTATTTTCTTCTAATTCTTCTTGTGGCATGTTATATATATATATATATATATATATATATATATATATATATATATAATCCTTAGTAGTTAGTTGGTTGATAACATACTAAATTAATATGATAATTGATGCAACGTCTTGAAATCTAGCACTTACTTAGGTTGTGCCGATGAAGCATGTAAGGACTTTATTCACACATTTATTTTTAATATTATTTCTGGAATAAAAAAAAAAAAGGGAATAGATTCAAAACTAAATAAAATTTGTACAAAAAAAATGGCTATGCATTGTACATTTGTACATCCCATAATAACCTTCCAAAGTATTAAGAAAATGATTTAAACATATACTCCCTCTGTCCTATAAAATTAGGCATTCTTTTCTTTTTTGGCTGGCCTAAAATGATAGTCCATTTTGAAAAATCAAATTATATTTCTTTTAACTTTCCCATTATCCTTTATTATTCAAAGAAGGCCTTGACATGATACCAAATGCAATTATAGAAAAGGTAGTTTTGGTAACCTCACCTCCATGATCATCATTTTTTACAGAGTATTTTAAGTCTATTTCTGTTGATCGAGTTTTGGTTCCAAACTAATTTTTAAAGCATTCAAGCGAAATTACTTGCAAATCTCGTCTAATCAAATTGTAAAAGTGTTAAGATCGATTTGATCTTAGAACTTCTATTTCTTGAAGCGTGGTCTTTCATCTCAAAGACTTAAATTGCTTATTCAAAACACCCCCCAAAAATAAAATAAAAAATTCTCCTAAAATATTAGTTGTACAAGTAAGTGAAAGAAATGTTAATAAATTTTTGAACCAAGGATCAAAAATATTGCACCAAATTAATGATGTTTCAAGGACAATTGAAACATTCAACAACTGCATTGCATGATCGATGGCAATCTTGAAATCACCTTTCACGCCTCAACACGATTTTTGCAAAATATTGCTTAGTAGCTACGTGCAAAACCCATGGGGTTATGATTAAAAGGAAGAACCCTTTTCCTTTGAGCTTGGTGATAAAACAAAGACTGCAATATTTAAAAAGGAAGAACCCTTTTTAAATATATTTTTTAACATTTATTTAATACTACGTGGTGAGTGGGTCAATGAAACAATAGACCAGATGGGCCCAGAATTGACCTCAGAGACTTAGGCCCATAAGGGCTAGAAGACAGGAAAAAGGCCCAAATGGGTAAGAAAAATTAAGAAAAGTAAGATCTACCAACTTGAGCTAGAATATATGAATTAACAAAGAAAAGGGTCGAGCAAATGAATTCGGAGTAATTCATAATTTGATGGGCCTTCTGTTTGTTCTTTTCCAACGACTTTTCTTGCTCACTTACAAATTCATATTTTTAGGCATATATATTATTTCTCAAATTGTTTTAGTATTTATTTTCCCACATTTTATACTCCAAAAAAAATGGAATTATGAATCATCTGCCCACCTAAAAAATGTTATGGTATTCTATATTTTCATTTAATTTCTTACGGCTTCTCAGCAATTAAATGAAGCTTCATTTGAAAATAATTCATGCCCATAAAATAAATAAATAAATAAGACAGTAACAGTTCCTTTAACAACGATTTTTTTTTTTTCCAACACGGTATACAACATTACAGTACACAGGAATTGTGCAGCATGCGAAGATACAAGTTCACCATTTAAAGCAAACCATCACAAACTTGCCAAAAGCAAGAATTGAACCCATGACTTCTATCTTAGTTAGTAAATCAACTCAAACTGGGGAAAGTGGTAAATTGCATGCATCAATCCCATAAATCCGGCCAATATTGTGTAAGGTATTTTAGGATGCAAAAATCCTTTAAAATGAAGATGGATAGAGGAGTTTGGTGGTAGGAGCAATTTATATATATATAACCAAAAACAAAACAACTTCAGCTTAAGGACGGAATTTGATTTCCACATGAAGCCAAATTCAAGGGAGGTTAGGAGTAATTTCTAGTGGAATTCAAAACCAATTGAGAGAGAGAGAGAGAGAGAGAGGCCACCTTTCCCCAACTGCTTTAGAAGTAGGTATAAATTGTCATGAATTTTGCTCTTCTGTTTGCCTACTAAATTGTTAATGATGTGGACCTAGTTTCTTTTGCAGTGAGAGGTCCCAAGTCTGATTGAAATACTGCTAACAAAGTGCATTTATAAACAGATCTACATTCCCTAGCTGATTTTCAAGGCTATACATTTATGGAAAATTTTCCAATCAGTCCTATCCTTTATGTTGAAATTATTATTATTATTTTTTATATATTTCTAATTAATATTCAAATATGAAACTAGATATAGTTAATTAATATTTAAATCAATCACAAAATTGGATTTTGAAGCAACTTCTGGTATAAAGGAACCAAAAATCCCCAGCTCACTCTCCACTAGCCATATATATATATATATATATATATATATATATATATATATATATATATATAATTCATTGTCATGATGACTCACACATATATAACATCTTACTAGCTTTTTCACTTCATTTAATTATTTCAGTGTATGTAGAATATCTTCAGTAAGCTCTCTCCTCCTGGGAAAAAAAGAAGAAGAAGATATATATATATATACACACACACACACATAATATATACGTACACACATACAGCTCAGGAAGGTATATAAAAATGCTAGCTTATATATCCACAGCTTTGAATTTACAAAAAAAAATGCAAAGGGGATGAGGAGGAGTACGGTGAATAATAAAAGCTAAATATTTCAAGGAAAAAAAAAAACATAATGTGTATATATATAAATATTAATTATACAAAGGATCAAGGATCGATCAGACTATGAAACCCTAGGAATGTAACTTTCACGGTAAACTAACAGGAGCAACTGAAAACAGTACTTGTCCCATGATTTTGTAGTTATATATATATATAGATCGATGGATCAGCAGGGAAAAAAATAAAAATAAAAAGAAGAAGAAGAGAACAAAAATGATATTCCTTCCTCAAATTTTGCAATTCGCTCAATGCTCTTAATTAACACTGTAATAGCGTTTAAAAAAAAAAAACTGATCATATCGAACAGAAACCATTTAGAAGTAAAAACCAATATTGGCATTTTGAAACCCTTATATAGAAGCTAGGAGTAGTAAAAGGAACATACATTTTGATCAATACAACAGCCATAATATATAACTATATAATAATAATAATAGAAAAGGTAGAAGAAAAATTGCAGAGGAGTCAAGGTTTGTAAATCTTGGATAAAGCTTGCAAAACATTAACTTGCAACCTCAAATGCAAGATGTAGTCTGCTGTCTGTAGAAAAAGCTGATCCGGTTGCAAACCTTTTCCACCCGGAATGATCTTCTGCAGCTTCTTCACCCTCATTCGTACCGACCCTCGTCTTCTTCTTCTTCTCCTCCATTTCACCCTTGCCATTTCTGTCAAATTGTTACTCTTCATTGTCGACTCTAGCTCTCCCTATATCAATGGCAATGACGCCTAAGATTGAGAGAGAGAGAGAAAAATGGAGAGAGAAAGAGGGATTTTGATGTCAAGGTGTAAAGAGGTAATGAGGGATGAAAGCGTATAAATGAGTGAGGGGAAGGGCTGGGGAGTGGGAGGAACGGGCCATGTGCGCCGAGCCAACATGTGTTTGCTGGCTTTGGACATGCACACATATGCGTATATGGGAGGAGAGAGAGAGAGATGGAACACACACGAGGCTAGTGGATTTGTCGTTTAGTGAGGGGTCAATCATGGTTTAGTTTCAACGACCTACGCACGTGTCTGACAGCTCTCTCGCACGCTCACGCCAGCCACTACTTCTGTTAGATGGGAAGAGTATCCGTCATCGTAATCCCCGAATCCCGACAGTTGCCGCCTCACACGTATTCATATCTCATTCGCCACGTCACTTCCATATTCTCCATCTTCACTCTCCTTAAATCCCATAACCATATTTAATGATGTACTCATCAGTAATGCTACGTATCTAGAAAATCGCTATAAATAACAAATGTGGATAATCTTGAATTTTCATAACATTTTCTTTGTTGTTGTGATTTTATAATATCTTTTTATGGTACTTATTGCATGACATTTTTCTTGATATAGTTTACCATAACAGAAATCAAATTGCGTATATATATATATCATTAATTCACCCGCCCATTAGATCCATTAGATATAGGACTTGTATGGGATAGCATTTATTTTATTTTTTTTGAAGTGGAAGTAGAAGAAAAATAGAAGTGTGTTTAAGCATAAACCAATGTTATCAAATCTAGACAGGCACAGTCGGTTCAATCGGTTAAACCGGGAATCGGTCCCCTCTCCAGTTGGTTTAACCCACAAAAAAATCCATTCAATTCAAAAACCGTTCAACCCGGTTAAAAAATGGGTCAACCAATTTTTTTTTGTAAGGTCCTAAATGACTAAAATAGCCCCAATTTTTTAAAAATCTCTTAAAACCAAGAAGGCTAAAAAGACAAATTATTACTCTTACGGATTGAAAAATATTATATTTTTCTATTTGGCAATAAAATTATAAATAAGCTTATTTATATGCAAAGATTAGAACATTGATGAAATAATTTTTGTTGAAGTTCATGCTAGAAGGGTAAGATTGGCATTTGCAAATTTTATTAATAAAAAATTACTTTTTCTTTTATGAGAAAGAGGTGAATAGATGCTTCAACAAACCAGCACAAAAAACATATTTTCTATTTATTTTTACTTCTCTCTTTTTACCCAAACAAATCCAACTTGTGTTTTTGAACCCTAATTAAAAATAACTTATCTTACTTTTTCTACTCTATCCAAACAAACACATGATGATATGAAAATGGTGCCTTACCCACTTTGGTGTAACAAAATCATAGAGTGACGACACCTATCAGAAAACTCATTTGCATATATGTTAGTAGTAGAACTGTCAAAAGAATGTAAGATTTTTAAGGCCGCGCAAAAGATTAATAAGATGGATGAAGTTGAGGTAAGGAGTCAAAGTCCATGCACTTAAACTCTCATTGCTTAATTTGAAAAACTTACTACTATCTTCAACTAACAAACTGTGTTTTGAAGTTGTAGGGGCTCGTAGTTATGTGGGAGGAGGGAGGATGTGATGGAGTTGAGGCGTGGCATTCACATTTGGAGGTTTCACAGCTATATACGAAGACTTACATTCTTAAATTTAGATATGATCGTGGAAAGTTTTTATAGATGGAGCGTTAATGTGCTTCAATTCCGATGTGACCATCCAAAAACATTATTTTGAATAAAAACAATTGAGTGGCTGGCGAAAAGGATTGACTTGAAATGTACCTGATTTTCATAGATTTTTATAAAATCTGCTGCGATTTTTTATTTAATTGTAATAAAATAAAAAATAAAGCATACGGCATTATTGAAATCATTAATTAAAAAAGTTAAAACATATGGTATTGTTCAAATCATTCGTTTCTTTTTATGGTAATGATTGAATTCACTCTTGTATAGAATATTATTATATATACAATTAAAATAATAATAACAGTAGTAGTCAGGGTATGGGCAATATCCCACCCACCTAAGTATGATATATATATACACTGGATGGTTTATAAATTTAGGGTTGTAAGGATATTTGAGTATGGATTGAGAAAGGCTCAACAGGATAAGTTAATTAAGTTCAAATTTTATTTTTTAAGTCATTAATTTATGGAGTCAAGTTTCATAGATTACTACTAAGCTCGATCGATAAATTAATTAATATTTTAAATAATTCAACTATTGAAACTCTCATAAAATAAACAAGCTAAATTCAAATTTTATCGCTAAATTCATTAATTTTTCGAGTCAAGCGAAGATTAATATATCAACTCAATCATTTACGGTCGTATGTATTACAATTTAATTATATTTCACCAAATGATTATTACGATCATTATTTTGAAGTGGAAATTCTACTCTTGTAATTTTTTTTATTAATATTATATTGTCCCATACCATCATTATATATCCATGACAGCCTTTTTGTCTTGCACAATCTTATATGTAAGAGAGATATATATACATCCAATGGTACTATATTCTTGTTGATGGCAGATTGGCAGTGACGTGCATCAACCGATCGAGCTAATTTGTGAGTCAGTTACGGCTCAGATTGAAAATCCTCTTGTCTGGCATATATAAAGGCTAGATGCAACTAATTACAATTTGGTTGCAATCTGCAGATAGTTTTGGCCGGGGCATACAATGGTGTTTTGAGGAAGGAAGCATAGCTTTAATTATCCATAAATATATGGTTAGTAATTTAACATGGGTATGCATGGTGTTGAAGCATTCCTTTAGCTGGCAATATATATATATATATATATATATATATATATATATATATATATATATATATTTATGAGGCAAATATAAAGCATGCTTTATAACCATTTGCATTGATAGCCCCATAAGTAGGAAGTTAGCAAGAATGTTTCCTAATTTTGGATTCTTATCGTGCGTGGAGCATTGCTCGTCTTTGATTTTTTCTCAATTATTTTTTCTTTTTTGAAAATCAACCTACTATTTTTTTATTGTTGAAATCATCAAACAAATCATCTTTCTTAGCTGTACGTTGAAAATTTTGCTACATTTGTATTATATATGTGATCTTTACATTCATATATATATATATATATATGAGAGTGTGTGTGGAGATGCAAATATAAAGTCCGCGTGATGTATGTCAGGCGACTTCGCATGACCAGTACAAAATATATTTTTAAAAACTGACCTTTCGATTGGATGCACCTCTTAAGAATGTCATATCTACCAAAAATTCCGGTTTTCTAACATACAGACTATTAAAAATGGTGATACTTTGGAAAATGATGATATTTTGAAGAACAAAAAAGTTACAATTTTTTATCATGATATTTTTCAAAAACCGACATTGGATCATCGTGATTTTTTGTATGCATGACATTAATAAGAGAGAGATCTAATCCAATGGCCTGTTTTTCAAAATATGTTCAGCGACTAGTCCTACAGAAGTCACCTGACACAACTTTGTATCAGGTGCATCTTATATTAGCATCTCCGTGTATATATATATAAGGTGCACCTTATGAAACTTGTGTCAAGTGACCTCCTTTAGAGTCAGTTGCATATTATTTTTTGAAAAACTGACTCTTGGATTAGAAACTCCTCTTATGTATGTCATATATGTTGCCAAAAATCATAGTGATCCGACGGTCGGTTTTTGAGAAAAACATACGATGAAAAATTGTGACATTTTGAAGAACAAATAAATCACTATTTTCACAGTGACATTTTTCAACAACCAACCGTCGGATCACTGTGATTTTTGGCAAGAATGGTATACATAAGAGCCGTATCTAATCCAACGGTTTGTTTTTCAAAATATAATTTGCAATTGGCCCTAAAGAAGGTTACCTGATGCATATATATATATATATAAAGTGCCTTATTCAAAGTTACGTAAAGTGACCTTTATAGGGCCAAATGCAGATGATATTTTTTAAAACTGATCGTTGGATTATATGAACTACTTGTGAATTTCAAGTTCGCCAAAAATCATAGTGCATGATTCGACGGTTAGTTTCTGAAAATGTCGCAATGAAAAATTATGCTTTTTTGTACTTTAAAATGTCACAAGTTTTTTTTAGTTAGTTTTTTCAGAAACCAACTATTAAATCACTGTGATTTTTGAAGAACATGAAATTCTTAAGGAGTTCATCTAATCCAACGGTTAGTTTTTTAAAATATGATCTACATTTAGCCCTATAAAATCATCTTACAAAAAATTGCATAAGGTGCACCATATAATAGAAACCATTTTTTATATATATTGATATAGAATAAAACTAGTACCCATCTCTCAATTGAGCATGCTACAGTGCTAATAAAAAATCATGCTTTGTCGGTCTAATATACAGTGCACCTCATATGCAATTATGGAAGCAAAAAGAAAAGAAAAGAAGCTGTCGATTGAAAAGAACTACCTACCCTCCACATATACTCTGCTAAAAATCTTGAAGACTGGTTTGCCTTGCTCTAATCATTTTGGTTCATTTGGTGCTGAGTAAATTACATATGAGAAAGAGTCATTCTATTATCTGGGTGCCTCATCTCTCTTTCTATGAATTCTTCAAATTTTTTTAAAAAAATTATTTTAAGCGTACGACGATTTCGAAACTGCCGTAAGTCATTGTTAAAAGAGGACGGTTTGAAACCATGTTTTTTTTAAGCTTATTAATACAATCATGAGATCAAAATCTCATAATTCCAAGCAAAAAAAAAAAAAAAAACCTTAAAAAGGATCGATACTTTTCATTTAAAATAAATAAATAACCAAGGTGAAGCAAGCTAAGCTAGCTCAGAAGTGACTGTACCAAGGATGCATATACCCTGTGGATTACATAAAAATAGATATGGCCATATGGGTGTGTGTGTGTGTATATATATATATATATATATATATATATTCACAAGTTGATAACATGTTTGAGAGGTCCCCCCACTTAATTTGTGACTCAGAAACATCCAGGGTTCACGAGAACATTTAAAACCTAAGCCATGTGAAGGATGATGATGACTTTGACAGATGTTTAAATCATATCTATTCTTACACATATACACGTACCATACGTACCTTGTAAATAAATGCAGTGATCATTCACAACATGGTGTGCTCTAATTGTGCGTGTATGTAAATAGATATTGTAAGGGACTATACGTAGATGCTAGCTACAGAGGCGAGTTAATGGACACAGGTGGGGTGAGAAGATGATGGGAATTAAGGGACTCATGTGGCTTGTCCCACAGCCCCACAGGACTAACATGTTGGTATGTGGTAATGGCACCTACCTTCAAAATACTATGAGGATCAAAATTTTGTCCATACTTTTTTTTATATAACAAATGGCATAGTAGAAAGATATATACATTAATTATTATAATGATACGATTCTTTGGAAGGAAAAAAAAACAAAAAAACCCTACTAATTACAGATATTGTAATAATATGGCTCCTTAAAAAGAAGAAAAATACTATATCATCAAACACTTTAACTCAAAATTAAAAACCACCCTGATGTGTCCTGCTTTGAGTGTTGAGGTCTCTCATCTTAAACTGCTTCCCTCTTTTTCATACACCACTCAAACCACGACACGTCAGGTGGTTTTGAATTTCAGGTTAAAGTATCGGGTGATATAGAATTGTTGTAAAAAGAATAGAAGAAAAAAACTATTAATTAATTATGGAGCATGATATGTGTGACATGGATTTTTTTATTTTATTTTGGTCACATGGAAGAACATTAATAATAACAATAGAAGTTTAAAACATATATATACAACAATGTTAGCCAGAGTATCTCGAAACACAGACCATTTATCTCAAATTCTATATCCCAACTAGCTAGCCAGCTAGGCTACTTCCAGTTGGTTAAGCTGTGACATATGGCTATAAAAAATGAGCAAGCACCTCCCAAAATTGTGGTCCCTTTATAATTGGTTATTTACAACAAATTAAGCTGGCGGACCATACACTTCACATGCTACAAACATCCCCTCCTTGACTTACAGTCTCACCGGAAATTTACATGTGGCACAGTCATGGCCTCGTTTAGCACTAGGTAATGTCTCTAAAAGGAGACTCCGGCCGGGACATATGTCTCACAATCTTTGTTCAGTTTAATCCCCGGTGACTAATTTGAACTCATTGTCACCTTCATGGCAGTTACTGATAGTTGGAAGTCCAATTGACTTGTTTTTGTGGGTACGTGATGATATGAGGGTCCTAATTAAAGTCCATTAATCCACAATTGTCATTGCACCTGGCTGTTAAGTTTTCAACCTAAAAGCCTAAGCTTATAGGTGGAGGGCTTAATATAGATATATAAAGATATAGCAAGCTTTCTATTCAGGCGATATAGGACAGAATGGATTCTATTCTTCTACACACCCTATATCCCATATTATGCATGTGGTTTGCCAACCCATTTGATCTTGACCATTCAATTGGGAATGTAAGTGACCCAACTACGATTATCATACATGCATTAGGTTATTAGGAATTTTCGAAACTGAATGAAGTTAGGTTCATTCTCTCACTATTATTTGGTTTTTAAGTAAACTAACTTATAGTTAGTTTTAAAATAAATAAAATCAAATATATTTATATCTTATTTTATATACAAGATTGAACAGATTATATATTGAAAAAACTAACTTATGGAATAATGATGAAATAAAAACTGATGAGTTCTCAAATAGCACTCTACTCTTCACCTATGAATTTTGACTACGTACTCTATTCTAGAGCCTCCATTAGGAACTTAAAATAACCAATACCATGACCTTCCCTTCTCAAAGACAAATTAAGAATAAAACCAAACCATGAGTGTGCCGGGCGTTCCATCATTGCAACCCAGAGAGAGAGAGAGAGAGAGAGAGAGAGATGATCATAGAGAGAAGGTGGGATGGTGGGGTCTAGCTAGGAAAGTGAAAAGGAGTTTTCTCTTGGAGGGTTGTTATTCATGTCGTGTACAGTATTTTTGTTCCTTTATATGAGGGGCGTGGGATCCATTCGAGCTCCATACTTCTCGTATAAATAAATAAATAAATAAAAATTGAAAATTCAACTGTAAAATAAAATATAGAAATTTTAAACCTTTGATGTATGAAGACGAGAAATTTGTCTACCAACAACAAAATAAGAATGCTTTTACATTTTTGTCGAGAAAGGCTAGGAATGAAGTGTTGTGGAATGAATTAATGGGAGTGAGAAGAGAAGAAGCCAAGGTAGAGAGAGAGAGAGAGAGAGAGAGAGTGAAAGGTGGTGTAATTTGTGTCATGTTGCGGTGTTTCTTAGCTGGACCTAGCTAGTGGTGGGAACTAAGTGCACATGGTTGCACATGTACAGACTTTCCAGACAAACACCATCTTCCTCCTCTTTAAACTTTGTTTGGAGTTTCCAACATGCTATGCCTTACCTCTACTTCAGTTTGGCGGGCCCCACCCCAGTTCCACTTCTTAGCTACCCTCTTCTTTATTTCACTGGCCCACTCCGGGGCCCAACCAACTCCCTTAAGTCCTATTGTGATTTGTGACTGGCGATCAACTCCTCATCACCTGAGAGTTTTGCTCTTGGATGCATGTTTAACCTTAAATGCCAATCTTCATTGGGTGGCAAATTGATGGTGATGTATGGCAACAAGTGGGTTCTTTTATACTTACCATCAACTCTTCCTATAGCCTATATGAAGGTGTAAAATGGACTTTGAAGCAAATTTATATGGGCCTCATTCTCGATTCATGTTTCAGGTAAGAGGGTTTTTTGGAAAATACAAAATCTAGTCAATTGAAGAGAAATCTGGCAAATTTTGATTCCATTATTATTTGTCAAGTAATAAAGTGTCCGAACTGTTAGAGCCCAACTAATCCCCGCTCTCCACGTGGGGCCACCCCCTTGGGGTCATATAACTTCTGGGCAACTAGCTTGAGCTGGTGGCTGGCGAAAAGAATTTTGTTGGTTTCGAACCAAACATGCATGTCTGGGTTAACAACTCACCATTTTGCCGCTAGGCCAACTCTCATTGATTGATTCCATTATTATTTGCTAACCTTAGTTTTCTTGTAAATCTATTCATTCAACTTTGTACAGAAAAATAAGGCATAAACACTAATTTTCTTTTCTAAACCAACTATGAATTGATTTCTTCAAAAACTATATAGTATTGATTGAGAGACTTGAGCTAACCTAATCCAATATTCAAAATTCTTATATAGGTCCTAAGAATTTAGATTTTTATTCAAAACCCAATTACGATCCAAATGCTTATTTTTACAACAATTCACATTCAACTTGATATCTTAGCGCTTAGATAAGCTAGTTTTAGAAGTTGGCGGGGTAGCAAGAATTTTTCGCTACCAAGGTAACTATCAATACCTTGCACATTGAAAATTTTGTCTTTTAACTTTTAAAAATAAGAAATAAATTGTAGCTTGTCTGAACAGGCTCTTAATTAGTGTTCCACTTTCTTGAGGGTGGGGGGCTATTGAATGTGATATAAAACTAAGAGTGTTCAACAAATTTGTATATTCTTTGTCTCTAGGGAATGCCCATTTGGGCCCATGAACTATGCAATAAGATAATCCTTTCTCTTCCCTTAAACTTCCCATCCCTTAAACTTCCCAACCCTTATGAAAAGAGATTCGATCCCACGTCTTTGATAAAATTACATAAAAGAAAATATTAGCAAGTTGATCAACACCTCTAAAAATTTGTCTTATTTTAGTGTCATAATTGTTATATGCCTAAAGATCTAATTAACAATAATTATAAATTGATTTTATATAAGCATAAAACTATTGTTACAGAGTTTGGTGCAATCTCAAATATTGCTCTCGAGAAGCTGATGGATGGAGTCGGGATTCTTTGCTTAGGTTTTTTACGCTTGGGTTTTTTGAGTGCTAAGATTATAAGATATCATAAAAATATATATATATATTATTCATTTCTCACTTTAAATAATGTGTCATAACCTGACTACCAATACAAACTCAAACACATAGAAACCCAAGCTGAGAATCCGAGCTAAGATGGAGGCTATCATCTATACCCACAGTCAAGTTAAACAGTGCATGGGCCGGGAACTGCCACAAAAGAGGTCAGTTCATTCAAAACCTTTCGACATGAAGTCCACTTTTCAAATGAGCAAGCTCTCTTTTGGGCACTATTGGTGAGAATATTGGGGCTTCGCTCAAGACACGAATAGTATGTGAAGGCCCACAGTGAGGTGGGCTGGTGGTTTTGTTAAATTGGGCTTTTTTAGCAACGAATCTCGGTCGGTTGCTTGGTTCCCACGCTAGGAGCCGGAAATTTTTGTGTTATGGACAATAAAGTTTTGAGATGGCCCAATTGAAGTGTAACATATACCCAATTCAAATTTTATAAGATGTTACATTTTCAAAAAAATATTAAAATCGGCTTATTGATAAGTGGATAACATGAATTCAAATCCTACTCTATCTCAAAAAATGAGTTTTTATAATTTGTCTTAATGTTATTAAGAAAATTTTATTTTTTTGTTAATGAAATTTTACATAAATAACAAAGATGGAAGGATATTCAATGGGTGTCTGGATTTGCACATAATAAGCAGAAAATATTAGGAATTTCTAATGTATAATCCAACGACTGAAATCAAAATACAAATACAAATTCATGCACATCTGTACTTATGATATCACGATCCTAATATTTGTGTTTTCATTTCAGTACAAACTGATTTTAGCACTGGATTTATACTTAATATTTCTCCACATTATAAGCAAATTCAGATTTATTCCTTGGTTGACAATGAAAATTGCCATGACAAAAATGGGTTTGTATTTTATTTTCTTTAAAATTTTTTCTTTTTTATTTTGGACAAAAGTTTATGTTTATTTTTAGTTATTACCTAACAATAGAACTCTCGTACTTATTAATAAATGAATATTAATATATGCTTTATATGGAGATGTTTAGCCGCTTAGTTGACCTCTATGAAATTGGTTGTAAAATATATTTTGAAAAATTGATCATTAAATTAGATAACCTTCTTATAAATGTCATGTAATGTTTGTAAAAAAATACGGTGATTCAATGATCAAATTTGAAAAAAATAACTGTGAAAAAATGGCGACATTTTGAAGAATACAAAAGATAGAGTTTTTCATCGTGACATTTTAAAAAACCAATTGTATGGTCACCATGATTTTTGGTAGACATGACATTTATAAGCCTTCTAATCCAATAGTTGACTTTTCAAAAAATGTTATACAACTGGGGTTTTTTCAAGAATCATCTGATATAAAGTTGGTTCAGAGACACCTTCTATTAGCATTTTTGTATGTCTATATAATATTTAAATTTGAAAATTACCTCTTAAAAATAAAAATATATGCACCAACAAAATTTTATGAGATCCTAAGAGCATCTCCAACGGGAGAGCTAAATCATCAGCTAAAGCAATATTTTGGCTAAAACAACCAAAACTAGTGCTCCAACGGTTCAGCCATATGATCAGCCAAATTTTTGCTGAGCTAAAACTTCAGCCAAATTAGGATGAGGTTTTAGCTTCAGCTAAATGGTGCCAAGTCAGATTCTTCCACTCATTCCCATCCAAATCCCCAACATATCCTTTAACGGTAACAAATACAAAATTTAGTAATCCAAAAACTCACCAGAATAGCCAGCATGCCGAAGAAGACCCAGGGTTGCCAGAAAAGACCCAATGTTGCCGGAGTAACATTTTTTTAGCATCCAACCATGTCCAAACTAGCAAAGAACATAAATTTTATTAAAAAAGGAAAAAATATGTAATCTTTTCTCATTATTGATGATGATCGGTGAGGATTTCTCTCTCTCTCTCTCTCTCTCTCTCTCACACACACACAGAGCTCACCGCCGGCGCGATTGAGAAAGAGAACCAGAGATCTGTGCTCACCACCGGCACGATCGAGAGAGAGAGAACCAGAGATCTGTGCTCGCCGGCGAGAGAGAACCATAGATCACCTTCTCTGGTTGTGTCGCGATCGGGAGAGAAAAGGGGATCGCCGCAGGTGAATCGCGAATAGCGTGAGAGAGAGATGGAGGATCGAGAAATGAGATGGAGGATCGAGGGATCGAAAGATGAGAGAGAGAGATATTTTTGTTAAAACCCACTCACCTATGTGACTAATATGAGGCTCAATTTTTATTTTTATTTTTTTTGTTTCTTTTATCACAAACGGTCACAAACGGCTATATTCCAAACGGCTCTTTTCAATTTTTTATTTAAGCTTCACATGGGTGCTTCAATTGCACCACTTCCATCCACTTATTTAAGCTTCAAAGGGTCACAAATAAAGGTATTTTAAATTTTATTTCTTCAATCTTTTTTTTTTTTTTTTAATTTTTTCCATCCACTTTTTTTTTTTTTTTTACCACATAGTATGCTATTCATTTATTTTAAGGTATTTTATATTATATTTCTTCAAATTTTATTTTATTTTTATATATTTCTTCCATCCGCTTCTTCATTTTTTTTTTCACCACATAGTATGCTATTCACCTAATTTATCTTAATTTTATATTATATTTCTTTATTGTTTTTTTTTTTTTTTTTAGGAAAAAAAAAAAATTATGACAACTTCGCAATCGAGGGGAAGGCGAGAAAAATCATTCTCTATAGAGGAGGACGAAGCTCTATGCCACGCTTGGCTGGCCATTAGCCAATATCATGTGATTGGTGTTGGTAAAAAAGATACTCATTTTTGGAGCCATATTTTTGAACATTTTTCAAAAGCTATGATTGGAAAAGACCCGCGAACATTATGTTCGATTCAAAATCGTTGGGATGAAATTTGATTTTCCTATTCCAAATATCGTGGGTGCCTCTCACAAATAGAGCATAAGCACTTAACTGGAACCACCCAAGCAGACAAGGTGAGATTTATTCTTTTATTCATAGTAGGCTTATCTTGATATTTTTTAATTCTAAATTTATTTCATATCCCTCTGTAGGTTACTCAAGCGAAAATTATGTATGCAAAGGAAAATGACCAAAAACCTTTTAATCTTGATCATTGTTGGAAAATACTTCAAGATTCTCAGAATTGGTGGATGTTGGAGACACCAGCTGACCCTGTACCCATATCGCCTGGTACAACTGATTATCCTAGCACACCAATATCTTTGGACTCTGACCACGATCCAAGTCCTTGCAGTGTTAACTCTCCCTCAAGGGCTAGTAAAAGGTCGACCGGAAGAAAAGCTAAAAAAGAATCTCGACGGAAGAGTAAGTTAGTTGAAGAAGATGACTCTGAATTTATTAGTTTGTTATAGAAGTTTAACCAAGATGCTGAAGAGTAAAAAATCGAGAAGAAACTGCTTGCAGAACAAAGATACGCAAATCTCAAGGCGGTTGAAGCAAAGGAGCAATGGAAATTGGCTGTACTTGAGACTGCAGAACTAAGGGAACAAATGAAGTATGACTCTGAAATTATGGCTTTGGATATCACAAACATGAGCCCCCAACTGCAACATTATTACCAGATGCTTAAGAATGAGATAATGGCCAAAGTGTACGCACGTTCAAGCAGCTCCCAGTTTTATACCCATTCCCTTCCTGATGCACACACATGAGTTTATGTATTATCTTTTATTTTTCCTACCACCGTATTATCTTTTATTTTTATATTAACGGAAAGGAGAGGGCTACCTCCTGTTGTGTAGCTCATATGCCTAGCAGGCTTTTTTTTAAAATGAATAAACTTTTAAATTTTAAGACATTAAAGACAAAGTATCTCAAATAAGAATACAATGCAATAAAAACATAATTTAAAATACATAGTAATTAAGACTAATACAAATTCAAAGCATAATATGAAATACATTATAATTAAGACATGGAGAGGGCTATCAATCTCCTTCATTTGACCAGAGATTTTCTATTAGATCATTACGAAGTGCATGATAGGTTGCAAGAGATCGGATATCTTGAGCACTATTCATGTACGCCTCAAACGGAAGTGTGGAGTATTGTGACAAGTGAACTGGATTGTCCATAGCATGTGCATCATATTCGCCAGTAGGAGGCTCAACTACTTCACCAATATTATCCTCAACACGCTCATCTTCTATTATCATATTATGCAAAATAATGCATGCCTTCATGATGTTACTAAGATCTTCTCGACACCAATATCGCACCGGACCTCGAACAATCGCAAAGCGTGCTTGCAGAACCCCAAATGCCCTTTCAACATCTTTTCAAAAACTTTCCTGTTTTTTGGCAAAATGTCACTTCTTTGGGTTAGTAGCATTAGTAATTGTCTGCACAATTGTTGCCCATGGCGGATATATACCATCGGCAAGATAATATCCCATGGTATTCTCGTGACCATTTATGATATAGTTCACAGTAGGCGCACGTCCATCCCTGAGGTCAGCGAAGACATTAGAAGCGTCAAGCACATTAATATCGTTGTTGGACCCAGGCATGCCCAAAAAAGCATGCCATATCCACAAATCATAAGAGGCCACCGCCTCGAGCACAACTGTCGGCCTATGAGTATGGCCAGTGTACTGTCCAAGATAGGCGGTCGGACAATTCTTCTATTCCCAATGCATGCAATCTAAACTGCCCAGCATGCCAGGAAACTCAAGCTGCTCCCCTTTATTTAGTAACCTCTGAATGTCTGAAGCATTAGGCGATCTAAGGTATTCTTGCCCAAAAACATTGATAATCCCTTTGCAGAATTTCTTCAAGCACTCAATAGTTGTGCTTTCAGCAATTCTAACATACTCATCTACAGCATCAGCAGCCATACCATATGCGAGCATCTGAATCGCAGCTGTAATCTTTTGTATGCCGGATAAACCTAGTTGTCCCGTAACGTCATACTTTTGGACAGAGAAATCGTCCTCCTATTGTAGATGCTAAAAAATATGAAGAAACAGTGGACAATGCATGCGAAATCGGCGCCTGAATAAATCAGCACCATATGCTGGATCTGGGCAGAAATAATCGTTAATCAGTGGGTTATTACCGGCAACTCTATCACGATCAATGTATCGCCGCCCGCTTGTAGAACCACCATTGTTGTCCCAAGTATGAAACCCTAGAGGGGGTGAATAGGGTTTATGGCAAACTTTTGAATTAATTACCCAATAAAAATTAGTGTTCAATTACTAATAGCAGAAGCAATAATATAAATGCAAGTAATTGGAAGAGAGAAGGGAAGAGAAATCAAACACAAAGATTTAACGAGGTTCGGACTCCGCCTACTCCTCACCTTGTGCCTCAGCCCAAGGATTCCCCAACAATTCACTAAGAATTAGCTCCTTCAAGGTGGAGAAACAATTACACGATCTTCTTTATCCTAGGTGGAAGATCATCACCTCAAGCTCACAAAGAACTTAGCAAATGGCTCACAAAGAACCCACTAGTGTTCACCAAGAACACTTCTTCAAGCTTCACAAAGAATGCTTGGCCAACACAAGATTACAAGAGTAGATATTTGAATACAACAAATGAACTCCTTAATGAGTAGATGAATTACAAATTTCAGCTCACTCTAATATCTCTCAATGATTAAAACTATTCTTGGCTCAAGAGAGTGTTGATGACTAAATCATATATTGAAGAATGGTAGACTAATGATAGAGTGTAAGTATATGATCACAGTATATTACTCAGTTAATGAGTATTTATAGGCTTTTAGATGTATATGGCCGTTAGGCATAGTAAACTAGCCGTTTGGATTGGTCAGACTAGCCGTTGTAAAGTGCAGGCCACGATTAGTCGACTAGACAGAGAAGGTTAGTCGACTAGAGCAGTTAAAAACACATAATTTTGAAAACTATAGTCGGTTAGTCGACTAGGCATACATGGTTAGTCGACTAAAGTGTTTAAAACCATACGATTCAAATCTGGGCACGGTTAGTCGACTAGACAGGATGGGATAGTCGACTAATAAGGGTATTAGTCGATTAATCTAGGTGGTTAGTCGACTACTTGATTATTTTTACAAACATTGCTTACTGCCACTACTTTAGTCGACTAGACATAGTGGCTTAGTCGACTAGGCAATGTTCAAAAGCAATATTCATGAAAAATAACAAGTGTTTTGAGTTTATAAAGGCTCACATATATCAAAATTATTTTAGACCAAATGGAAGGGATTTTATCAAGATAAGAACATGGTCTTTTAGAGTGTCATGATCTCTTAAGCCAATGTAGTTTAATCTTAATGAGAGATTTTTACATTGCTTCCTAAATACTCACACAACTCTTCAAAATGTATATCTTCAAGCTAATTCCATGCTTGTGCTAAGCTTGTATTTGGCTTTGATTTGAAATATTCACTGTAAAGTGCTTGCCTTGCTAGAGTATATGATCTTTTGAAATTTATACTTCTCATATACTTGTGAAAACAAGATATGTTCTAGATGGCACAAATAATTTTCACACGGTATCTTTTACCAATATCAAATATAAACAAGATATGTTCTAGATGGCACACGGTATCTTTTACCAATATCAAATATAAATAATTGTAACAAAGATGAGCTCGATTGATAATTGGATAAGAAGATCAACTTAACAAATGTATTATGTAATATTTATAGCACAATGTTAAGTTGATTTTGATGACAACAACCATGTATAGGTTGTTGATTTCTAAGTCGCATTTTCCTTTTTTGATAGTTGATTGTCATGAGCATCATCATATTGTTTCTTTTAATCTCCACTTGCATTCTCATCACAAGAGTTACTCATTTTTTTTTTTTTTTTTTACAGAAGTCGTAGTATGTAGATGTCTTATTTATAGAGATGGAGCTCTCATTTATCAAGAATGAAGAATGTACTAAAAATTCAATTTTTCCTTTAAAAAAAATTCATGTGACTATGTATTGTCATCTTCAAAACCCATCCATGACATACCAAATGACGATTCTGAATTTGCTTTATTTTTCTCATTTATCAAGAATATACTAAAAATTCAACTTTTTCTTTAAAAAAGATGCATGTGATTATATATCGTCATCTCCAAATCCTATCCATGACATACCAAAGGACGATTCCGATTTTGCTTTATTTTTCTCATTTATCAAGAATGTACTAAGAATTCAGCTTTTCATTTAAAAAAGATGCATGTGGTTATGTATTGTCATGTCCAAATCCCATCCATGACATACCAATGGACAATTCTGATTTTGCTTTATTTTTCTCATTTATCAAGAATGTACTAACAATTCAGCTTTTACTTGAAAAAAATATGCATATGACTATGTATTGTCATGTCAAAATCCCATCCATGTCATACCAAAGAATGAATCTTTTTTTGCTTTATGATTCTCATTTATCAAGAATGCAGCTTTTACTTGAAAAAAATATGCATATGATTAAGTATTGTCATCTCCCAATCCCATGCATGACAAAAAAAAAAAAAAAAAAAAAAAAAATTAAAAGAGGAAATGTACTTTGTTTCATCTATCTCAGTTATCAAGAATGTATTATAATTGCTGAAGAGTCAAAAATTGTGAAATTCATGTGATTAAGAACGAGGGAGCTCAAATTGAATCCCAACTTTTCATTGTATTTTTTTTAATTATTATTTTTCAATAAAACACTCACAGTGTGTGACGATGAAATTTTCTTATCAAACGACAACGGAACACAAATTGAATATATTATGTAATTTTAAAAAATTAAAAAATTTGAAGTTTTAATTTTTTTTTTTTTTCGGTTAAATTTAGATACTTGTGGTGGGAGATAGAGGAATGTATAATTGTGTAATTATTGTGGACGAATAGGGGTAAATTGGGAAAAATGTAGTTAAGCAAAAAAAATGAAAGATGCACCATTGGAGCTCGTCTAGCCAAAATTATAGCTAAAAACACTATAGCAAGCTAAAATGACATTGTAGTAAGCTAAATTTGGCTTTAACTCCCCAAATTTAGAAGAGACCATTGGAGATGCTCTTAGCTCCCCAGACCATTGGAGATGCTCTAAATGAGGGAAAAAATTGAAATGGGTGTACTAATCTACTAAAAACATGATTTAATTACAAGCTATAGAAACCCTAAAACGACTAAACCTCCACGCTACAAACCAGCCCATGCTATGCTATGTGCTCAACTCCGGGGTGTCTCATTTGCCCGCCGCCGTTACATATCTTCTTCAGCTCCTTTGCTTCATAATCTCTTTCCCCGACTCTTCTTCTCTTCATTTGCAGCAGCAGGAGCAGCAGCGCCATCGCAATCAGCCATGGGAGGGGTCGCCGATCCCAACGCCAACTCTTGTCGTGCTCACACCAAAGACGAAGTTTATCTCCAAACCATCATCCCCAAACGCATCGCTCTCTTTGAATCCATCAAAGCCCAGCAAATCGCTCACCGCCAAAGCGTTGCCGGCGATCCCATCAAGTATTCTTTCTTCCCAATTCGTACCCAATTCATTTACGTGTTTATGTGTTTCTGTTCCCTTCATTTTTGTTTAATTTTTGATAGGATAACTTTGCCGGATGGGACTGTGAAGGAAGGGAAGAAGTGGGAAACGTCGCCGTTTGATATTGCCAGGCAGATATCGAAAGGTCTGGCTGCAAATGCGTTGATTTCGCAGGTTAATGGAGTTTTATGGGATATGTCGAGGCCGCTAGAGGGCGACTGCGTGCTTAAGTTATTCACATTTGACAGTGATGAAGGGCGCGACACCTTTTGGCATTCGAGCGCACACATTCTCGGACAGGTATAATCGTTGTTTTTCATACATGGGTTCAATGTAGTTTTGAAATATATATATATATATATATTTGATTGGACTGATTGGTGTTAGAATTGGGTTGCAGTCTCTTGAGATGGAGTATGGATGCAGGCTGTGTATTGGGCCCTGTACCACTAGAGGGGAGGTATATTTTTATTTTTTATGGTGTTTGATATAAATTTCTCATTGCTCATTCTGCGTTTAAGTACTTGATGTTTGTCATGTTACCGAAGTTTTTAGATTCGATTCATTTGCTTTAGCATTTGCATTTTGGTTCTGTTAGTCTCTTCGAAGGAGTGAGAGAAAAGAAAAGAGACACTTAGAAGTGGATGAAAATGACTTCTCATTTTATGCATTTTTCTTCCCCCACCCCCTTTCTGGCGACTGAATGATTGTAAGTCATCTTGTTATGGCAATTATCGTTTTCCTTGAGTTTGCCCAGGGACTGAATGGGATAGTTTTATTATTATTTTCTCTTGTTCTTCTTGCCTTTTCCTTATTTGGTCATTAAAGAAGTGGTGATTTGCTGCAAAATGGGATATTTTTTTGATAATTTTTCCTTTTTTTACCCTTCTTGTGTTTACCGTTTTATTATTTGTTTGGTATGAAAATATTGTTAATTATGAAGATGCTTAACAGTGACATGGTGGTGAAAACAGATGGTGCTTAGTCAAACCATTCAAATTATATTGCTAAAAGTCATTAGTTGTTTGGTTAGTTTGAAGAGGCTGGAGGTTCTTCTAGGAAAAATTTGGTTAATGGACGTGTAAAAGGAAGTAATAGATAAGTTATTTCTATTCAAATGGAGGTCGATATCATGTTTTTCATATATTGTTTTTTAAATTTTATTTTATAGATGATTTCATCCTTTTTTCTGCGTCCTATGTTATTTTATCTCAAAGGTATTTGCAACTATGAGATATTAGCGTGTTGGTCTCACACCCATTGATGAGACTTGAATACCAAGAAAAGAAATAGAGGGATAGAGAGAGAAATAAAGAGAAAAACTTAGAGAGAAATCAGAGTATTAGGGGGAAAGAAAGAGAAAGAGAGAGAGAACTCAGAATATTAGGGAGAAAAGTCATTATCATAAAGTCTAACCAATATAAAGGATTTATCCCCTTTATATAGAAAACAATCCTACTCCTACTAGGAAACTAATTAAAAGATAATTACAACCAAAATAGAAATATCCTAAATAACAATAAAGATAAATAACATCTAATTATTCCTACGGGCCCTCCTAGTATATGTCTGTGGGTCTTGTGCATCATGATCCACATCAATTCTCCCCGGCTGAGAAAAACTCTCCTCTGGAGAGTTAGAACGTTTGGTAAACCTCAAAAGAGCAGGATCAAGACACCGACACTCATCTTCCGTTATCTAAGTATTCTCAATGCCAGGGCGATCCCTCCAGCGGACAAGATACTGTCGGTAAGGACCATCATGTAATAGAATAGTCCGAGCATCTATAAAATCGCAAATTTGAACGGTGCGTGGATGTGGAAAGCGTGGGATAACGGACACCGGAGCTGCGGTAGGAGAAAAAGTAGAACCACCCGTAGACAAACTTGGCATAGTAGGAGGCTCAAAAGTGTCTCGATAAGAAAACAAATCCCCAACATTGAAAACATGATTAAAATTCATATCAGATGGTAAGTCAATTAAATAAGCATTAGATCCCAACTTACGAATGATACAAAATGGTCCGGTGGTTCGGGCATGCAACTCTTTGAAGGAGTGTTTAGGATAACGAACAGGGTGGATACGCACCATAACATATGCTCCTTCATTAAAATCCAGTTTCCTTTGATGAATATTAGCTGCTAATTTGTTCTGTTCATTATTCAAAATAATTTTTTGACAAATGTCAGCGTGGAGATCACGAATGTGCTGGGCAAAAAGATAAGCAAAAATGAAAGGACGGTAGCCAGTGGGAAGGGAAACAAAGTTAAGGGGTTGGCGAGGGAAAATGTCATAGCCAATTTGAAAATGACTTGTACCAGTTGATCGATTAACAGAGACATGAGACGCAAACTCCGCAGTCGGTAAAATTAAGTCCCAATTCCTAGGATGCTCCCCTACAAAACAACTAAATAAATTTCCCATAACCCTATTAGATAACCGAGACCTAGGGACAAAATCTATGGCATGCTGGACATCCCTCATAGGTGACAACTCATCCGGTATAATAGCTCGAAAGTCCTCTAATAATGTAGTGTCCTCAAGAGGAGGTTCAACATTTTCTAAAGAAACTGGAAGTAACTGTTGGACTACAGGCACGAAAGCTATGCCAGACTCTTGTCCTTCCCGCACAAACTCCTTTCGGGAAAGGACATGGATATGGTTCTTGACAAGAGATTGGGATGAATTCTTAACCTTGGGATTTCTACTCGTTGGAGACGGTTTGGCAGGAAGCAAGCGAATAGATTTTCCGTTATGCTTAAAAATGTATGAATTATCCATTCCGTTGTTGGTTACGTCCAAGTCAAAAAGCCAAGGACGACCAAGCAAAATATGGGTGACATCCATAGGGAGGACATCGCACCAAATCCTATCAGAATAGTCTCCCATTTGAAGAGGAACCAGACACCTCTCTAAAACCGGTAAAGAGGTCTTATCGTCCCAAGCTACCCTATAAGGCTGAGGGTGGGGTTCGGGCTTTAATTTCAGTCTAGCTACACCAGCTGTAGAGACCACATTCATGGTACTTCCGCCATCAATCACAACCTTACAAACTTTATCCCCACATGTGACAAATGTGTGAAAGATGCTCGTGCGCTTCCAATCATCCTCCCCTAAAGGAGTAAATAGGATGCACCGCATGACGGCGGGATGGGACTGCTTTGGCTCATCATCGAGCTCGAGATCCCTTTCATTATCAGAAGTATCCTTAGGAGGGGTATAATCTGTGAAAGCAGAAGGGTCATCGGATTCTTGATCAAGGACGAGAGTGCGATGACAACGGGCAGCAATGTGACCCTTGTTGTGGCAGTGAAAACACTCAATAGTAGAGCCACTTGGGCGACTGTAAGTACCGACGACCTCTTTTTCCCTAAAAGTGCTAGGTCCTAGATTAGGTTGGGTACCCCCCTTGAAGGAACAGACTGACGTGGGGACTGAACGGATGAGACTCCTCAACTGGGGAAGCTAAACGCCTTGGGTTAGGAACCCGAAGGAATTTCTCTATGTCCGGGCCTTGTTATAGGCCTCCTCTAGGCTATCAGGAGAGTGTAAGGTAACTTCTCTCTTGACATCCAATCTGAGCCCATTGACATATTTAGATGTCAATTTAGAGAGAGTCACCAAAGGATCCTCCTCTATTTCGCACATTCCCATAAGACCTCAAAACGCGATGTGTAATCCTCAACACTGGCGGTGCCCTGTCTTAGATTATGCCACTGCTCTAACAAAGTTTTTCTATGGGAAGAGGGGAGATACTTCTCCTTTAACCTTCGTCTCATCTCAGCCCAGGTGACTATAGGACCTTCTCTTAATCGCTCTAATTTACGCAACACACCCTGCCAATAGCATTTGGCGTTGCCTGTCAATTTCATCCTAGCAAAGCGAACACACTGTAGGTCAATCATCCTATACTAGTCACAGTCATGGTTTTAAGTATCGGGTAACGGGTAACGGTAAAGGGTAACGGGAATCGGGTGTATCGGGTGATACGTAACGGGTATCGGGCGCCATGGCCATGATTTTTTTTTTTTCTTTCACACCAACCCCCAAACGCAGTGATATGCATGTATTAACTTTTTAGTACTATATATTAATGTTTTCAAAGAGTTCTAGTGCATTTATTTCAAGTTATCAAGTCTTCAAAAATATATTAATCAATTAAAAGTATTTCACAGTCAGTTTTCTCAGAAACCAACCGTTGGATCACTTTGATTTTTGGCAGGCATGGCATACATAATAGGAGTATCTAATCCAATGGTCAGTTTTTCAAAAAATTTACCGTAAGTGGCTCTAGTATTAAGTGCACCTCATCATAGTAGTAATTTTATATATTTAATTATTTATATAACAAGTTATTATTTATACATAGTTATATAAAATTATTTATATAAAATTTTGATATGAAATATTATCATTTCAAACAAATTGAAAATAAGTTATATATGTTGCTAGTTTGGTTGAATTGAAACTAAATTATAATTTTTTAAGTATAAATTGATTTATAATAATTTTACAACCACCCTTTACACTTTTTTTAATTTTATTATATTTTAAAAAAAAAATTTTGAAATTTTTTTAATAAAATTTTTAAAAGGTTTTGAATTTATTTATTTATTTTAATAAATGTTTTTCGTTGTTTTTAATGTTTTTATTTTAAAATTTTTATGATTTATAAATTTATATAACAAACTATTATTTATAAACAATCATATAAAATTAATATAGTTTTAAAAATTATTAAAAAACAATCTACACTCTATTTAAATAATATAGAAAAATTAGCCTTAATTAAATAATGTATACTAATTTAGAATTTTTATACTATTAATAATTTATTAACAGGCTTTAATTTGTGTGAAAAAATTAAATAAAATATCAATTTTGACTTTTTCACCTCAATTTTGACTCAATTTATAAATAACCATCATTCTCCACTCAGCATCATTCTCACGCTCGGGAGGCTCTTCAGCGCCGCGTCTGTGTGTGTATATATATATATATATATAAAAGGAGATACTCACCGTCTCACCGGACGACGAAGAAGGTGGCCTGCGATTATTTACCAGACGACGTCAGGGAAGTCGGCGTGGCTCCATCTGGTCGACGGCAGTGTCGCCGGTGGTGTACTCCTGGCGGCAGCAATTTCGCAGGCCAGTTCTCCTTCCGACTCCTTCCCTCCTCTTCTCTTTTGATTTCTTCTTCTAATCTTCTCAGTTCCAACATTGAATGCATAAAATGGGTAGATTTTACCATTTTTTTTTAAGAAAAAGCAAATAAATTTCTGAATTTATCAAGAAACTCAGAAATTTCTGACATTTGGGTTTCTTCATATGGTGTATCGGAACGGTGTACAGGACCGTTACACCCCGATACGTATGGTATCGGCCCCGATTCCATGTGAACTACGATTCCCATACCGTAAAGCCGTAAATATCGTACAGGTACCTTGAATTTCCGATACGTATCGCCCGATACGTATGGGATCGGCCGATTTTTGAAACCCTGGTCACAGTACTCCTCAATATCATTCAGCCAATCTAAGAAGACAATAAGATCAGTCCTATCGTCAAAACTGGGAGCTTCGAGTTGCACCCTCGTGGTGATATCTCTAGGCTCGTCATGGAAATTCCTAGGCGGTCTATGCTGGGTATCCTGATATCTACCCTGGTGTCCTCTCGGCATATAATCGTAGTCTAAATCATCCTCAAATGGATCAGCAGGAGGACCAAAGTCCTCTACATGTTGCCTAGGGACTGGGACTTGTCTAAAGTGGTTAGGGAGGGGAAGGATTCCTGCTTGAGGATTCGTGGGCTGCCCATTGGATTGTTGAACGATCGGGGGATCATTGGCAACATCCCCAGGGTCAGAAACTCTACCCTGACCTCTAGACTGGGCTAACTCCTCCCTAAGTGCAGTGATGGACTCACTGAGTGTGGTAAACTCAATCTTAGTATCACGATACCAAATGCTGCTCGTGAGGTTATCACTTATCACCAGCTATATTAGATATTGGAAAAACCATCCAAATTACATTCCTAAACGACATTAATTGTTTGATTAGTTTTAAGAGGCTGGAGGTTCTTATAGTAAAATTTTGGTTAATGGACATGCCAAAAGAAAATAGATAAGTTTTTCCTGTTCAAATGGAGGTCAATATCATGTTTTTCTTTTTCTTTTAACTTTTTTTTTTTTTTTTTTTAAATTTATTTTTATAAATGATCTCACCCCTTTTTTCAGTGTCCTAAATTATTCTATCTCAAAGGTATTTGCAACTATTAGATATTGGTGTGTTGGTCTCGCACCCATCCAAATGCTGCTTCTTGTGAGGTTATCACTTATCACCAGCTATTTTAGATATTGGAGACTAACTGTCAGAAATTCTTCTTAGAGTGAATAGTCCATATTGTTAGTATTGTTTGTACATGTTTTCTCATTTTTCATTACGCACGGTGTTTAATAATATTGATGTCTTCTTATATTGGTCTCTGTGTTATAAATGTATAACATCTTTATTAATCTGATGTTCCAAGTATTTTATATTTCATCTTGCTTTTTACTTGGACTATATGTGTTTTTACTTATCAAATGTAAGTTACTTTAGCTTCTCATCCCATGATGGTTAAATGTTATTATAGGGTTTCTATTATGATGCATTTTATGATGAATTGGGCTTGAATGAGGATCACTTCAAACAAATTGAATCAGGGGCATCGAAAGCTGTTGCGGTATTGTTCAATCTCCTTAGAAAATCTTGTATCATCATCATCATAATCATCATTAGAGATGAAAACAATCCTTGTTGTGCTTGCTTATTACTGTCTTATTTAAAAATTAGTAATTATAATGATGAGTATGAATCTTAAGATAATAACAGTAGCAATGATCATATTTATTTGACAAGGTGGTACTTTTTCACTAATGTGCCATAAACTTGTCCCTGATACTTGGCCTGTAAAAGGGTCTGCTTGCATCTGTGAGGGCCTAAAATGACCCATTGTACTAAAAATAAATATAAAAAATTGAATAACATTAAAATAATCAAAATTTTTTTGGATAACAAGAACTGAAAATTCTAAATTACATTAAAAACTTTAAACAATATTTGAAGTCCATATTTAGGCTGGATATTGGTCGGTCAAATATGGGAATCAACCTCAAACCTGATAAAACTGCATGAGTTGAGGTGGATTATGGCTTCAGGTCAGACTTGCCAACTCTGCTTGAGATCTTCTATTTAGTTGTAGACCTCTCACCACCCTCACACATGCAATCAAGTACTTCTCTCTCTCTCTCTCTCATACACATGCACACACGAGCTTATTAAAATTGTCCTAAAATAAACTTTTTCATGTTTTATTATACCCAATTACTTATTCAATGCATAATCTTGCTATTCCATACCAAACTCAGCGTAAGGATACCATACTCAGGAAATGCACTTAATGCACCTCATATTGGTTTACAATATGATTTACTGTGCTAAAATTCAAGTAATATAGAATTTCTATACTATAGCCTTTGGATGTGCAAGCCTTGCAATCTGTATATCATCGTACAACGCTGTATCTTTTAAATTGTTAAAGTTTGATTCAGTTTATTCTTTTAACAACTACAAAGTGATATGGTCTTGAGTTTCTATCTAGGCAATATCCAATAGGTTGAATTCATGTACATACTTGTGTTAGAGAGGATGCTCTTTCATGACAATGTGTTACTTGTGCTTTGTATTTCAGGAAAAACAGCCTTTTGAGCGCATTGAAGTGTCAAGGGAACAGGCTCTCGAGTTGTTTTCCGAAAATAAATTTAAGGCGAGCGAAGTCTCTTAATCATTCGAATCTGGCCTATTATTTAGTACTTTTCCTATTAAAATTTCTTCGTTTATCTATCTCATATGGATGGTTTTTCAACTGTCTTAATCAGATTGAAATCATCAAGGAATTACCTGAAGACAAAACAATCACAGTATACAGATGTGGCCCTTTGGTCGATTTGTGTCGTGGACCCCACATACCAAACACGTCTTTTGTGAAGGCATTTGCTTGTTTAAAGGTGATGTGTTACACAACCTAATAAAGCTGTAGTTGAGAAACGTTTGCATGTAATTTTGCAAATATTTTTGCATGTTTTTAAATATTTATTCGAATATGTATCTGTGTTACTTAAGCACTTGTAATTTCCAGGCTTCATCAGCTTATTGGAGGGGAAATAAAGACCGTGAAAGTTTACAAAGAGTTTATGGGATATCTTATCCTGATCAAAAACGTTTGAAGGTAGGGTTTTTTTTGGTGGCCCCACTTTGTGAATTTTGTCTCTCTGTGCCTGTTTGTTTTATCAGCCAGATCTGTGGCTTATATAGTTAGATATTATGTTTGACTGGTCTAGACATAATACATTCAGTATTTCGTTTTGGATAAGTTGCTTGAATTGATCTCTCTCTCTCTCTGGTTGGGGCGTGGTGGGGGTGTCTCATGGTGTAAAATAATGAGGTTACATTTTACATATGCTTGGGTAGGAGCCAAAATTTTCTTTTGTTTTCTATTCTTGATTGATCCTTGTTTGGGCAGCATATGGTACCATTCACTTTTGCATTTTCTCTGACATTTTTTCCTGGAGGTTCTCTGTCGTGGCAAACCTTATTATCATAATAATTGAGCGAACAGCGTTCTTTTTGTAAGAGATATTGCCTGGAGGTTCACTTTCTATTTCGCACTAGCATTTTATGATTAACTAAAGCATGTTTGAGGCAATTGAAATATTGATGAAAAGTTTATTTAAGGACAGGAGAAGTCATGTCAGATTCAGTGGTTTCAAATGACATTATCTACAACTTAATGGCATTCTTTTGTGCAGGAATATATCGCGCAGCTGGAAGAAGCAAAGAAATACGATCACAGATTATTGGGTACAAAACAGGAGCTTTTCTTTTGTCATCCACTCAGGTAATTATGTTGGTTAAGTTACTTAATAGAATTTATAAGTTATAATCAAGATTGTTCATGATTTGTTGCATCTCCCATGAATTTCAGCCCTGGAAGTTGGTTTTTCCTTCCACACGGGACTCGGATATACAACAAGTTAATGGATTTTATACGAAGTCAATATAGGGAGAGAGGTTACCAAGAGGTAAACAGTCAATATCCACGGCTGTCGTAATATGAAATATATGATTGGTTATCTAATGTTAATTAACTTTGGCAGGTCTTGTCTCCAAATATGTATAATATGCAACTTTGGGAAACATCTGGTCACGCTGCAAATTACAAGGAGAACATGTTCTTATTTGAGGTGAGGTTGTCATTTTAGCCTTATGATTATGATTGTTTATAAAGAAATTCAAGGGCATCTATTTAATTTGTCCATGCTTGACGCACATTTTCATAATCGAGAAATCCAGATGAGGAGGACAAGAAGTGCTTTTTTTTCTCTCTCTGTTGTAGAAGTGGAAGATTTTGGTTGAAACTTAGCGAATTCCTGAAAATTGAACACTTGCTAATACTAGTATATTGCTTGGTGGAGAAGTTTTATATTATTTTATTTTAATCATATTTTAGGGTCTAATGGGTTTGCGAAAATGTTTTTTTATTTTTGTTTTATGTTAAAATTTTGTAAAAATGATTTTCATTATTAATTTCCAAAATTTAGAAAATGTGTTTGGTTCATTTTGTCTTTCTTCTTGAGAAAAACATGGAAAATGTATTTTTGACATTTTTCAAATTCCACATCTTTGTACTTGTTGATGGCAAAATTCTGCACTGCAGTCATGATGGTCATGTGCCCGAAAGGGGAGAAGAAATGAATGTGAAAGGCCTTGTGACACTTGTTTCGTGCTGGCCGAAGTCCCTCCAATGGTCAAGTTAGTTATGTGTGGAGGAACTCTTTTGGGAGAGGAGATAATAGAATTAGAAAGAATGGAATAGAATGTAATGTCTCTTACCTCTCCTGTTCTCCCTTTTATACTCCATGGAATATGCACATGCGTTGTTTAGTCATTGGCTCATGTCACCTTTAAGACCATGCCTTTCATACTTACCTACCCTGACAATAGTCATCATTGGGCCCACTAAGTTGAACTGCTCAGTCTTGTATATCTCATTACGGCATGGGCTTAGCGCCGAATGCCGTCCTTTGGGTTTGGTATGTCAGAATGTAAGGGGCTCAAACCTACTGGCAGGTCCCGACCTGCCATGCATGGCAGTCAATGAAGTGGTGAGCCGTCCTTTGTCAAGGCTGTTGAGCTGGTCAGGTCTTCGTCTGTTGTAATATGCTATGCGACCAGCTGGCCCGTTGATTGGGATGCTGCTTTTCCCAATTGGTCGGTGCATCAATGTATTGCCTAATGCATGAAGGTTTTCGTCCAGCTATCTCAGATCAGTTGTCCTTATTTGGCTGCATGGTTTGGTCAGCACCTTCAGCTGCCATTCGTTGCATTTTTATCGGAGGGGGTATTTTCCTCCTCTTCAGCACTCACTTAATAGAAAATGTTTATCATTTTTTACTTACACACGTTTTTGCACATTTTTCTGTTTTCGCTGAAAATGAAAATGAAAAATTGGAATATTTTCACAAAGCAAGCAGGCCCTTTGGTCCCAGATAATGTTTTATTTGATATGCTGATATATTTATTCTTTGATGCAGGTTGAAAAACAAGAGTTTGGACTCAAGCCAATGAATTGTCCAGGGCACTGTTTGATGTTTGAACATAGGGTTCGTTCATATAGAGGTGAGTTTATTTGCATTGTTATTTATTTCTTTTAATTAGCATTACACACTAGTGCCTATTTAACTTAAGTTGCCTATGAACAATGTTATGCTTCATATGTTTTGAGCAAAACTTAGAAAATGTCAAAATTAAGATGCAGAGGGCATGGCATGATTCCAAATGGTGAAGCTCCTTTGGATATACTTAGTAGGAAAATTGCTGAAAAACTTTTTCTATCGAAAGGTCTGGCTGGTTTTGGGGACTAGATGACTTTCCAGAGTTTTGTTCAGTCCCACTGTAATTTTTTCTTGTTTCATTTTGTTGTCTTTTGTTTTTGTTTTGGGCCATGGCTGGTATACCTTGCGTGTACAGGGGCAGTTTTTGCCCTTCTTTTTTGAGTAATACAATTCTCTTTTACTTGATCAAAAAATAAAAATAAAAATGGTGAAGCTCCTTGCATGTGGTTTCTCTTATTTATTTATTTATTTTTTTTGTGGGAAGGTTTTTGGCCAAGAACCCACTAAATTCTGGTTGAAATTCAATGGTGTTAATGACTCAACATTTCTTTTGATGCCCTGTTATTTATCATCTCACATCATAAGTCATATCATGTCTTTCCCCATCACCTGTATCTTTTGCTTGTCTTTGGTTTTCCTTCACCTATAATCATATGGCTCTTTATTGTTGTAGTCATCTGTTTGTTGCACAGACCAAATCATCTCAGCTGAGTTTCTTTCATCATGTCACCTATTGATGCTACCCATAAGTTTCCATGATTATTTGCTTCTACTTCTGTAATTTTTTTTTTGTTAGTTTGCATCACATCTTTCTTAACACCCATAATTCCACTACATATGCTTATCTTCTAGAGCCTAGTTGTTAGCTCTCTTAGAAGGGTGAAGGGATGTTATGTCTTGGTATTTACTTGGTGGTTAAAGTTGACATTGCTAGTGTAATTTCTTGAGCAAGAGTGGCTAGATTATGGCCTTAGGATATGCCTACCTTACGTGGAAGAGTTCCTATCCTGTTTCATTATTACATATCATTTGCTTGTGGGCCAACAGGTTTGCATTAAGAAGGCGGGGACTATTTTTGCTTGAGGAGTTTAGGGGTCATTTTTATCTTTCTTGATGTAGAGGCGCGCTGTTGCGGTCGTGCATCTTTGATTGATTTTTGTTTTTTCACTTTCTTTTCTTTTATTTATTTATTTGTGGGGGAGGGGTGGGGTTGTATATCTGTAGCTTTTTTCTCTTTTTGTGGTGTGTAGTGTGTACATTGCTTTTTGAAGTGATCCATGCGGTTATTGCACTCTCTCTCCCCTCCCCCCTCTTCCCACTCTTTTTCTGTGCGGTTGTTTCTAATGATTTGAATGAATTAGAGTTTATGTCTTGGCACATTTGATGTCACCCTTTAACAAGACAGATAGCAACACTATATATATTTTCCCTTCTTTATTTCATTGTTTTTGTTTGTATGTCTAACTTTCAACAATGAGCTTATGTTAAATTTCTTTCTTAGTGATGGACTTGTGAATTTTGGTGAAATATTGTTGCGTTCAATTGCTCTAGTTCTTTGCTTCATCCAATCCTCAAAATTTTCCCTTGTTATTGTTGCACCATTTTTATACTGACTCTCTAGGATGGTTCTGCAGAACTTCCTCTTCGCTTGGCTGATTTTGGGGTCTTGCATCGGAATGAGGCTAGTGGTGCACTTACTGGGTTAACTCGTGTCAGGAGATTTCAGCAGGTATCTTTATGGTTGTAGTAGTTCAGTAATAATTAAGGGAAAAGTTTTATGGGGAATGATCCTCACTTGGATAAATGGGACTTGCTGGGTGTCTACTTTTGTTTTAGCTAAAAGGTATGCTGTTAATATTGGATGCTAAGGGTCTGTTTAGATAAGCTATCACTTCTCATTTTTCACTTTTAGAAATTAAAAAAAAAAAAAAAACGTGAATTTTGAGCTGAAGATGGTCAAGGTACCTCAACTTCGATGGTCTCTCTGGACCTGAAGTTGGAACATCTCAATTCAGTAATTTATGTTTTTGGGAAAACAATTTGCATTCTCACTACCTCATGGGTACTATGCAATGGCTAGTAGAAGCTACTCTCTTTCTGACAAAATGTAATCTACATTTTGCTACAGGATGATGCTCATATCTTCTGCAGGGAATCCCAGGCGAGTTGACATTTATTGATATATGGAAAATATTTGTAAAGCTATTTTGTTTCCTGATGTTGAAGTAGTCTTCTTGCTTAATTTTTCAGATAAAAGATGAAGTCAGGGGTGTCTTAGAATTCATCAGTTATGCCTATAAAATATTTGGATTCACTTTTGATCTGAAGCTGTCAACGGTATGAATTTTGATCCTTCTCTGCTCTTAAGGAATTAAGCTGATTGACCTCAATGTTTATGACCAGAGTCTAATATGCTAATGGTGATTTCTATGAATAAAAGCTTGATCTTTATGATTGTGCTTTTTATTGATGTAATGACTACTTTCGTATAATGAATTAATCTTATATAAAAATATCTTTGGGTGATTTTTAGTCCTTTTGTTAAATTTTCAATGTGGAGTTACTTCAAGTTCAAATGAAACCCTTCTTAGGACCCCTGGAAGTTAGGCTGATCAGGTGAGCATAAAGTTCAATTGCTATCGTATGTTAATCATATATGATTAGTGATCTTTGCTTCTCAATTTGGATGACTTTTTGTAGAAGTGAAAAGTCAATCTTTAGTCATTCATAACAATTATAACAATTTTCTTTGACAGTAGTTGTGGGTCCTAATCTGTAATGCTTATATATATATATATATATATATATATATATATATATATATATATATTTTAAAAATTTCTTTTATATGATGCAAAATTTATTTCAAAGAAAAGTGCCAATAGAGGAGGAAATCTCTTCAAATCATTGGAAAAATACTGTATCAAGACTATCCTAAAACCATAGGACCGAATTGGCATGATAGTATTGCAATACAATTTCCTAGTAGAAGCTCCCCCTTTAGCTTGGTCTGGGTGCCCATGAAATAGTAATGCTCTTTGCTTTGATCAACATCGAGATCTCCCTAATCAAGTAGGTTTGAGGAGTCATATTGCAAAATCAATGAGTTCCAATCTCTAGTGAAATGTAATGGAACTTTTCTTGTATGCTATAATTTATTGTTTAGGAATAAGGTTTTTGCTCTCTCTCTCTCTCTCTCTTGTCCTTGTTATCTTTGGAAGAAAAAAGGATTTCTAAGTTCTCTGACATTATTGATTTCCTGTTGTTAGTCCAGGATTTAAAGATGGAATCCTTCTATCGTCAATTTCAATTTTATTGATATTTATGGATATAGTCCTTTTATTATGAGGTGCACTGTATGCAACTTTGCGTAAGGTGTCCTCTATAGGGCCAAATGTAGAACATATTTTGAAAAACTAACCATTGGATTAGATGAACTGCTTATGAATTTCATATTCACCAAGATTAGATAAACTGCTTATGAATTTTATATTTGCCAAAAATCACACTGATCCAACGGCTAGTTTCTGGAAAAACCAACTGCAAAAAACTAGTTACATTTTAAAGAACAAAAAAGTCATAATTTTTCACAGTGACATTTTTCATAAACTGACCGTTGGATCACTGTTATTTTTTGGCGAACATGAAATTCATAAGCAGTTCATGTAATCCAATGGTCAGTTTTTCAAAATCTATTTTGCATTTAGTTCTATAGAGATCACCTTACGCAAAGTTGTGTAAGGTGCACCTTATAATAGAAGGCCTATATATATATATATATATATAGTTAATTATAGAAGAAACTTCTCAGCCAAAGTCTTTTGCATCTTTGATTGGCTTTTGTGCTTTCTTAGAGGCTTGACTAGCAATTTTATTTTAGAAGTTGTCCGGGTAGTTAATTGCTTCTTGAAAATACTCGTAGGGTGTGTTTTGGATATTTGTGTATAATTATTATTCTTCTTAATATATTTTTATCTTCCTCGACATTCCTTAATTATGGTTTTTCAGTATGAATCAGCTCGTTGAGCTGATGGCTTTAAATGTTTGAATGGAAAAGCAATAGAGTTTCATGGAAGCTGAATGAACTCATTCTAGCTGTGTCAAGGTGGATCAGTTTCCAGCTTACTGGTTGAGCATTAGAAAACTGCTAGATATATGTCAAGTGCAATGGACAGTGATAAACAGGATGTGGACTCAGTCTGATAGGCAGGTGTCTGTCTCCTATGTTCCTGTGAAGAACTGACCGAAATGTAACGTGATCAAGATATTTTTCTATCATTCAGCTTGCTGATATTTGCTACTTCACGTTAAAAAAATGGTTTCAAGTGGTTGTGTTTTCCATAATAGTTATGATGGATAGTTATAGGACCTCGAACACTGATCCTATATCATGCTATTTTGTTTTGGTCGAGGGATAACAGCATGTTTTTTGTTTTGGTCCTATATCATGCTATTTTGTTCCTATATCATGCTATTTTGTTCAAAATATATATGATGTTAATGATTGACAAATATTTATATATTTTCTGTTGTAGAGGCCAGAGAAATACCTAGGAGACTTAGCCACGTGGGAAAAAGCTGAGGCTGATCTTACAGAAGCTTTGAATGAGTTTGGAAAGCCATGGCAGGTGATCTAAATTTTTTGGTTACTTACCATTCTTTACATAAAGCTTTCTTTTGCATGGATCTTTAATTTTTTATTTGTTATTTTATTTATTTATTTATTTATTTATTTTTATTATTATTATTATTATTATTATTAT
>JAESVK010001325.1:2708796-2736946 GCA_017140935.1 Hamamelis virginiana | reverse complement strand
AAGTGTTTGGTGGTGGTTTATATCTTAAAATGTAGGATATTTGTATATAAACAGTCATATTTCCTTTCTTGTGGTGGTTTAATTTTTTTTAAAAGTTTTGGTGTAATGTTTACCATTTTTTGCACGAAACTAAGGTACTCTATTCTCCTTGTTTTGGTTAGTTATGGAAGTATGATTGTTCCTTGATAATTACTTGCAAGAATCTTCTATTTAGGTAGATCTCCCACTTCAGATTAGTGTTTTTACACTTCTTGTTTAGGATCTTGAAAGGCACGTGGTTCTCCTGTGAGAATCCCTCAATTTTGTCATGATAAAACCTAAAACCAGCTTTAGACAAACTTTAGTTTATTTGTTTGTTTTCATCTCTAAGTCCTTGGAGATGCCTCACTGGGTTTGAGATTATTTATTTATATTTGATGTTGTATCCATGTTCTATTATTTTCATAAGTTTGGGTTGTGAGTGATGTTATTTCTAGGGAGTTGTATGAGCTTCTGTAGCTTTTGTTGTTTCTATCTTTCTTCATGTTGCTTTTATTGTGCTCTCACTCTACTCTAGGAGTAACTCTCTCCATTTTCTTGTGTGGAAGTTAATTACTGTAGAAATAATGCTTACCTCGGGCATGTATTTCCTTGTGTTATCAAACAAAATATTGTATTGTCAAACGACTGAATTGTTACCTGATTTTATCCTAACCTGCAAGAAAATTTGTAAAATTAATAGTTTTAACGATATATCGAGTAGTTTCAATACCACTTTATTCAGCGCAGCTCAGCCCACCTAAGATTAATTCATGCTTGGGATGGGCTTTGGGTAGTGGTTGGCCTGTTTCAAATTAAATAGTTCGTCAACACTGAATTAAAAGAATTATGTGATAATAAAGATATTACTTTGAGAAAACGGATGACATGAACCCAAGTTTGTGCTCAGCCCAACTCAAGTTTGGGTGTAAAACTTTGATGAAGGTCAAGGTAGTCCAAGACCAGATGAAGCTTTGATTGAGAAATTGTGGGGAAAGGGATACCTTGAGAAATTTTGGGCTAAGTGTAGGTTGAAAATTTTTGGGCCAAATGGATGGGTAACTGGTTGGCTCAGCCCAATCCTTGATCCTTTTTTCCTCTAGTCTTGAACTTTTAGTGTTCCAAGTTGTTTTTGTATTTCTCAGTTTCAACTTCCTTATTTCCTTCTTATACCTATGTTGGACTGCAACTTCACCACTACAATTTATGACAATTAGTTGATGCTAATGTTACTCCCTTATCCAGCCTCACGAACCATTCTTCCCTTTTCATTACTGGTGTTGTGGGATTTGTTGCTTCTATTTTCACTTGCTGTGTCACCTAGTTACACTTCCTTTGAATATATTCTAAATTGTCCTTCTGTGTCAATTCCTATCCTGTTCAAAACCAAAACTAAATCCCAATAATTCCTTTGAATACTAAGTTTTATAAGAAGGATAAAAACACTATGGATTAAAATTGTGTGTGTGAGAGAGTTATTTACTGTGTGACCAGGTGAGTTCAGTAATCAAACAATGCACCTCTTGTATGAGTTGAATGAAAGCAACAAGCTTCATCTCTATGTACAAATTGGGGAGGGTCTGGATAATCAGAGAGTGATTAGAGGAAAAAAACACATGCCTGACATAACATTCTAATCAGTTCACTTTGTATGCCAAAATGTTTTAAAAAATTCATGAACACTTAAATAGAAACAATAGATATGATACTGTAGATCATCAGAGTGCTAATGGATCCTGATAATGATATTGGGACTGTGCTCAATATTTTGGTTGGTATGGATCTGTGAGTGGTTTGATCAATAAAGGTGTAAACGACGTGAAATACTGTTCTTTATGGTGGTTGTCCTACATGGCATATGACCTTTCTCTGTATATAAAAGAGAAAAATAAACTTTTCAAGATTGGTGGAACAATTTGTAATCTATTCTGATTACATTATTGGACCATTTGGTTGTTACCTCCATGAACTTCATTCAATTGAGCAGTATTTTGTTTATGCCCTACTTTTTGTTGGTTTTGTGTCCAGCTGTTTTACTTTCTACGTCATGTTGTACAGATAAATGAAGGGGATGGTGCATTTTATGGACCAAAGATAGATATCAGTGTTTCTGATGCATTAAATAGGAAATTCCAGTGTGCAACACTACAGGTTTTGTCATGTTCACATTCTATTATTTTGTTTTCCCCTTCCCAGCTGTTCTGCTATAGTGTTACTGAATTGTCATTTTGTTGATGAATACTTGTGGTTGCAGCTGGACTTTCAGCTCCCATCTCGTTTTAACTTGTCTTACTCAGCGGAGGATGAAGCTAAGAGGGAGAGACCTGTAATGATACACAGAGCCATCTTGGGGTCCGTTGAGCGAATGTTTGCTATACTTTTGGAGCATTACAAGGGAAAATGGCCTTTCTGGCTTAGTCCACGTCAAGCTATTCTTTGTCCTGTGTCAGAGAAATCCCAGTCATATGCACTACAGGTAATTTAGCTGTATACCCTTTACCCTTGGAGGTTGAATTCCATAATATTTCCCTGTATATATTTTGGAAATCATGATCTGTTGCATATGTTGTACTGGGTAAATTTTACTTATTACTATCTGCTGATGTCAATCGTTCGTGGGATTGAATCTGTTAAGTTCATATTGGCCTTTTTGCTCCCCTTAAATTGAACTGAACTGCAATTTAATCTAGATATTTGTGGGGTTTATCTGGCATCTTGTTCATAATTTTATATTTGTATTCTATTGTTGGAGGACTAATACATTTCCTTGTCTGGTTGTTGACATCATGTTCCATAGACTGTTTATTGCATTTGTTACTGAAACTGGAATCAGTGATGATAATTTTGGTTTGCACATTTTTTGGGCATGCACATACCTCAGGGGTATGGTTCTCAGAATTACTTGTGAAGTTGATTGTTATAGCAGTTACATGTTTTTTGATTTATTTTGGGTAAAATACAAAAAAGAAAAACACCCTTGAAGTTTAGGTCAGATTTCACATTAATCCCTTTTCTATAAATTACATCAAATCAGTCAAGAAGTATTGATTTTATCCTCCCATTTTTCTGCAATGCTGATCTTACTATAGTATTTTGAGACGTAAAATCGACATTTTAGAAAGATTGGAGGGATAAAATCAACATGCCGAACTTACTATAGTATTTTGAGAGAGAAAATTGACCAAGTAGAAAGATTGGACGGATAAAATCAACACTTGCCGATCTTACTATAGTATTTTGAGAGGTAAAATTGACATTGTAGAAAGATTGGAGGGATAAAATCAACACTGCCGAAAAATGAGGGGATAAAATTGATAATTCAAGGCTGATTTGAAGCAATTTAAGGTAAATGTTATCAAAGTGAAATCTGCCAATACTTTAGGGGTGTTTTCTGTAATTTACCCTTTATCTTTTTAATTTGGAAAGTGATGACATGCTGAGAGTTATTCTCTAATGGGTAAATTGGAGTTTCTTTTTTGTTAGAGTTGTTATAATGGTTTGGAGACCTTAATATTTCTCAGCTTATCAATTTATGTTCTTTGTCTCTTCGTGAACGCACAATTCTTAAATCAAGGGATACCAATGCTTTCTCTTGTTGCCTTTTACAGGTACGTGATCAGATTCATCAAGTTGGTTATTATGTTGATGTTGATACAACTGATAGAAAGATCCAGAAAAAGGTGCGTTCACAATTCCTGTTCTCAACCTCTAATTCCTCTAATGCTGATTGGCCTTTATGTTTTAATGATAATATGATTTTAGAAGTGTTTTGCTTAATTATTAATTGGATTATGTTTGGTTTTGTAACTCATATGTCCTTTTACAGACACCTCTGTTTTGGTTTCTCATGAAGTCATTATGGTAGAGCCTGAGTTTTTGTCATCATCATCTTCTTCATTCCTTTTCAGAAATGATGACAGACACTTTTAGTTGTTTTTTTGGGGACTTTATACAAGATTGTACTTTCCACTATTAAAGGTGTCGGTTCAGTTTAAAATGGATAATTTATGTTGCAAGTCCATACAGTTGTATAAATAAAGCACTAAAACCATTTTTTATTTTATTTATTTTTGTATGGAGTAAGCAAATTAAAGATTTGAAGTTAGATGTAGGTTGGGAAAGGTTTGAATATCTTCTTTTTTTTAGGTCTCACTGTTGCCAGTTCAAGTTGCTTCTAATATTCTTTTATGCTGCTTCTCTCCTGCTGTAAAAGACGAACTGCTGGTAGTCATTTACTGAAAGTTTTGGCTTCCTGCAGGTGCGAGAAGCTCAGTTGGCGCAGTACAACTATATATTGGTGGTTGGTGAAGAAGAAGCCAACACTGGACAGGTTCTACCTATAATCTAATAATTAATAATTGATTCTTTAATGTAGTGTACTCTAGACAACATCATGTTTCAAATTAGTTTTAGCAATGAAATTTGAGACGCAGCTCTGCCTTATTGGTGCATGCAGATGTGTGGATACAAATAAACTTTCTAGTTTCTACTATGAGTTGTGTTATTTATTGGCTTGGGGACTGTGGATTTGTAGTAAGCAGTGCCATGTTACATAGCTATGTGAGTACATGGCATGATTGTGAAGTGTTTAGGTGTCCCAATGTCTGGCATGTTTAACCTTTGGAAATTCTGGCACGGTTATTTGAATATTTCAAAATAATTTGACATGCGAATTATCCATGTATTAAAAAGTTAAGAATTTTATTTATTTATTTATTTGTTGAAAAATAAATGAGGAAATTAGAAAGATCACATTTTAAACATGTAACTTTAAAATGTATAAATAGAGCACTAAAAACATTTTAAACATGCGCCTTTACTTATGTTTAAGTCACCAACCATTTTATGAGTTGAGAATACTTGGTCCCCAGATAATTATATTGTATGATATAATTCAACTGTACATATAATTCTAAAATGTGCTAATTTGTTGATAGTGTGTTTCCCAAGTTCTCAACATTACTCATGTTTTAGCATCTTAAGGAGCATGGTCGGGGTTTCATCATGAAGTACTGGTTTGTAGAAATCAATTAAATTAAGAACAAGAACTGCTGGGAGGGAGTGGTGGGCGGCTAGGAACTTTTCCTTACCCCATAAGAAGGCCAATAAAGGCTATAAATCAATTGCAGAAAATTATTTCTCCCTTTCACTCTGTTACAAGGCAATCCCAATCTTCTATCAACCTATGAGACGATTCCTGATGTGTCCTGCCGTGCTATGCTGTATCTTGTAGTCGGTATTAAGTTGATAACACCCCTGAAGACACTGTTTTGCTTATGTCCTTCATAGAGACACTAATTTTAGTATGCCTCAAACTGCTCATGATTAACTATTTAACTGTTATGTGTTGCTGTAATACTTCCCCTCCCCCCCTCCTTTTTTTTATTAGAACTTTTATCTTGTGTGATGAATCTTGCAATCTGTTTTCTGGCAGGAGTTTAATCCTTTCAAGATTTCTGACTTCTATCTAATTTACCTCATTGTTTTCAGGTAAGCGTACGGGTGAGAGATAAAGCAGACCATTCAGTTATGAGCATTGAAAACCTACTCACACACTTCAAGGAAGAAGTTGCTGCTTTTCATTAGGTCTTTGTTTGTGAAGAGAAAATGGGTACTGGATCATTGGATAAATGTGCTAGTCATTTTAACCCAGATGAGGAGGATATTGTCATTAGGGTATCCAAGATTAAATACGTAATCAAGTGATATTCTACTTGTTTTTCTTAATTATTTGATATTATACACACTTGTATTTTGAATTACATTTTACTATTAAAGATCATTTGTTTTTTGTTTATTCATTCAATGAATTTTCTAGTCGGATCAACAAAGAGAGTAAAAGACGTGTGTGTTTTTGATTGGATGGTATTCATGCTTGTGTGGGTTCGAACCCACAATACCTTGTGCTTGATAGACTTGTTGGGTGTGTTTGTCAGCTCTCTCTCTCTGTCTCCATCGTTCAGCTGAAATGTGAATTCAGCAGGACTAAAAATTCAATTGAGTCACCAGACAAGCAATTGCACAAAATTCAAACACCATGTGCAGTGCTTGCTTGTTGGGTTTTAAGATTAAGGAGAATGGGGCATCATAAATGTGTTTGTTCTACACAGTTGCAGATCTTTAATTAATTGGGATAGTGTGTTCCAGCAGAAGGTTTAAAAAAGCCGAACATGGCACACTCCTGGAAATAATTACCCCCTAGTTTTGTCTGTCCAAAATCACTACATTGCAGCTGATATCCGAATTAATGTTAATGGAAGCAAATAGTCATCAACTACAGCAAGGCTCAAGTATCCTCATTGTTTTTCCTTTTTGGAAATCCTAATACGAGACATTGAGTCTAGAATGCGAATTTGAGAAGGCAAATTCTATACAGGAAGTTAATTAACGGGATAGGCCTCACTAGTTTATATTAATTCCTACAGTTCAACTGAAGCAATTAAGATGCTATTGTAAAACTGATTAGATATATAATCACTTTGTTCACCTCTAATATATAGTTTATAAGTCATGTTCATTGCCTACCTAGCTGGATCAACATTTTCTAAACTTAGCTTGCTTTCAACCCAATCAAATCATACAAAACCATCAATTAATCCTTCTTTCTTGGAATATGCAGCAAATACAAGTTTCAACCATTAATCTAATTGCAAAAAGGGTCCACCGTACTTGTATAGTTTATGCTGCATAGACTATTATATGTTCTAATTGTCTGCCAAAGAGTACGTAGATCTTACTTTTGCCATTACAATTAAGGAATTAATGCAGAATGTTGCCATCGGCTGTGGGGGATTATCTTAATTCCTCTATTAGTCCTCTTCAACACTTCATTTTATATGCAGCTGGAGAGAGAGAGAGAGAGAGAGAGAGAGAGAGAGCATGTGTGGTGGTGTGTTCTATGCAGGCAGTCACCCAGTCAGCAAAAACATGGACAGGCTTATACATTACAAGAACGGGAAAGTTCTTTATATATATATATATATATAGTGACTAGGAGATAGAGGCTCCACAGCCAGGAAAGCCAAAAGAAAAACCCAAATGAGACTGAAACTAGAAGAGCTACAACGTTAGATAAAATCAATATCTCCCCGCTTAATTCCTACATACTCTACTAATAATCCCTTAAAAAATCTACTAATTCTCAGCTGTGAGAGCTGCTACATACATTCATATAATCATATCTGATGATGATAAAAATGCTGCTGCTGCTGATGATGATACGCGGACATCGCATTGCTACTCTCACCCACATTCTTATCTTCATCACTCTCTTCCTTCATCACCTTCTCCATTGATCCCATGAGTTCCAGAGGAGGCCTTTGCTGAGATGATGATAGAAACTGTTGCTGCTGTGACTCACAGTATCCTCCTCCTGGCGGTGGTGGCACAACTGAGGGGAGCTTTGAGAGGAGGGCTTCAAGGCTACTCATTGAGGGAGTAATATTCTTGAATGCTACTTGATTGTAATGATCATGGAATTCTGTTGTTGGGGGTACTGCAAGACTTGTTCCTTGGAAGTGCCATGCTTCCGATGGCGCTCCGTACGTGTCCACTTTGTAGGGGAACGACGAAGATGATGGGTGCGGTAGGAGCACGCCCGGGATGCTTTCGATGTAGCTGAACTTCTTTCGTAGTAAAACCACGTAGCTTAGGTCTTCAATCACCTTCAATCCCCATGAATGATGAAAGAAATGGAGAGAGTACTAGTGAGTGAGAACTCAAAACTATGAGAGAGAGAGAGAGAGAGAGGGGGAGAGAGAGAGAGAGAGAGAGAGAGAGAGAGAGAGAGAGAGAACCTTGTGAACGGCTCCTAATTGAACAACACCTTCTCTAACTGCAATCAAAGCGATGGTCTGCAAGATATTTGAATTAAAGCATGGAAGTGTGTATATATACAGAGGAGTATGTTATAAGGTGCACTTTACGCGAAGTTGTGTAAGGCGATTTTTATAGGAACAATTGCAGAACAAAGTTTAAAAAACTCACTGTTTGATTAGATGAACTATTTATGAATTTTGTGTTGGGAAAAAATTATAGTAATCCAATGGTATATATATATATATATATATATAGATCTTACTAAAAGCTTTGAAGGGTTTTATGTTTCTAATGTAATACCTTAATACCAGACTGGAACTGGGCTTCCCATGTCCTTGGATGCTGAAAAGTGAAATATTTTCTGTAAGAAATATTTGGAGCATGAAATCACAAACTAGTTGTAAATATATTTGAGAAATTGGCTTACTGAGTCTGCTGAATTGTGCCATGCAGACAAGAAGTTAATTTCTTGATCATTTGGTTCTTTGTAAACCCATTTGTGACTGTGATCTGCTGCTACTTTTCCAATCAAACTGCCCATATATAAAACCAAATCAAGTCTGTATTCGAAATCATTTCTAGGGCTAATAGAATAGAATAATTAAACTCCCAGAAAAGGAAAATAAAAAAATGGTGATTAATTAATCTGGCTTAATTACCCTTCCCCATAGTTGTAGATTTCATGGGACATCTTGAAGAAGAGTTCTGGTTGCAGTCCTTGAAAGTGTTGAAATTCACAGTTCCCATAAGCCGATGAGCCTGGGCAATCACCTGTGTTCATCTGATCGCCTGTTGAGGCTGCAAAGTTGCAGAAACCATCTTCCCAAACCAATATCCTGCCATGTGTGTGCATATATATATATATAGTTAGAGTATCACCAAGATGCAAATTAATTATTCATTCTAACATAACTAAAAACAATTCATACCAGTTCCTTCTGTTTCCTCTAGACCTATCATAAGCTCCTCCTTGACCATCCCATCTGTTAGAAATACAAAAGGATAATATTAGAACAAGACATGATATATATATATTGATGTATGGAATGAATTTTGATTTATATATGAGATCAAATATTTATTTATATCAAAGAAATTTTTTTTTCCTTTCTTCTCACTTTGGTGGTGGGTAATTTCTAGGCAAGATCCTCCAAAAGACAGCATAAACCCATTGAGAGTTTTCATGAATACACAAGCTTCTCAGGGTATGTTGAAGGAGATGTGTAATAGCTAATGGGCTCAGATGTTCTTCCATGAATAATCCTTACAGTTAATAACTTCTCTCTCTCTCTCTCTCCTTTTCTATGTATCTTTAAAAGAAAGAATACCCCAACATCCTATCCTCCTTTATATAAGGTCACCAACAAGGAAATCTCCCATTTATACCTCTCTCTCTCTCTGCCCCGCGCGTGTGGACTGTGGAGCTGGTATTTAATCATGCTTTAAATTTTACCAATATACATACGATTTCATGAGGCCCCCACTCTATTTCCTTCCCGGTTCCCAACGGTCTCTTTTTCAATCCTCCATTCAAAACTTCTCTCTCTCTCTCTCATCCCAATTGTGAATTATCAGCAAGACCAAACCTTATTATTCCACATACATCATGATGTTAGATCCTCCCCTCTCGATCCCCATTTCTTTCTTTATAGACCCACGTCTCTCTCTAACCCCGGTGCTTTATTTTCCTTACCATTCTGACACACTGAGGTATCACCACTCATTTCAGTCCCAGGAAAACTTGCTACTACCATTTTCATTTATTCAACCAGCATTAATTATAACAACTGCACCACCATTCATTTCTTGGCGCGCGGGACTTTCTTAACTAGTTTTACTTATAACCCATATATAGATATATGTATACACACACGCACCTACATAAGGAAGGGATTTATCCCGCAGTACTACAACGCGTCATCTGTGTACATTTTCATTTCATTGGTATCAAATGTTGTTTAGCTGTCAATTATTGTTGTTGTCACATCAATTAACCTCCCCCCAAAAAAAAAAAAAAAAAAAAACATTGCACTAGCCTGCAATATGACCGTATAAAAATGTACTAAATTACAGTACTAAGGCTAGCTGTGAAGGGCCTGACAATTTAAGTAAATAAGAAATTAAAGAGCTGTGAGCTTGTAAAAATTCATATAAAAAAAAAACCCAAAAAGTAGGCCTGTTTATTTGTGCGTCCTTTATCAGGACACTTTCTCTAGTTGTACCATATGGTAACACAATTTGATATTGGAGCCCGATTTAAAGGATACATTTGTCATAATATTGAAAGTGAGATCCCCAAGCCTACCCAAATGTCATACCTAGTCAAAGTTCTTGTATTTACAGAAATGTAAAGTTCTTGTCATACCAAGTACTAGCACATATTCAAGCTATTATCATTTATACATGCATGGATAGTGCTAGAATAAATCAATATTTTTGGGTAGGAAAATACTGCGAGGAAGCCAGACACGAGAATTTTAGGCTTATATATACTTATATAAGTTATGTAAGCATGAAGTCAATAATTGTGTGTTGCATATTTTGAAAAATGACTAGATATTATAATTATGGATGTCATGCATGCTAAAAATCACAGTAATCCAGTATCAGAAGTTCAAAATATAGCTATGAAAAACTGTGACCGTATAAGCATATGCTGCCTTGATAATTCATGTGTACATATGGCTCACATAAAAATCAGTATGGATTCTAGGGTTGGAGGGAAGTCTCAAACCAGGCGCACATCTAAAAATCTAAAAATTTCAAGCCTACCAATTTAGCAAGTGAACTCTATATATATTTAGTCTGAGATTGCAATAAAGGTTGCGCAGCGCTCACCATGCAAGGAAGATCAAGAACACAAAAATTACATGATTGTGGCTTGTACTCTGACTGCCCTAGCTATATATTGAAACAATTAATATATAGCTGGTACATTGATTAGTAAAGCTTGATCGTCAATGGTTGCATGTTATATGATGCTAAATTGTAAGTACTAACTAAATCATCAGTCACCGTATATTTGCCCAGTTTTATACACATACGTCCACATAAACACTGATATATAGCTGTATCTACAGTTACATATGACAGGAATAGAAGCCATGAAGCCCATTTAATTATATTAGTGTACCTCTCTTGTAGATCTCGGTTAGAGAAGAAATTCAAGAGCTCTCTCTCTCTCTCTCTCTCTCTGTGAGTGTGTTGTGTAATGTGTAGGTGTGGGTGAGGGTACAATACATGATTACTAAAAGAAGGTTTCAGTGCTTTCATTTCCCTCTCCTGACACCAAGAAAGTTTGGCAGGCTCATTACACTCTCTCTTTGACCGTCCATTAACAAGAATCATTAGCAATGTAAAAAAGAAGGAATTTTTACCATATAACTTCAGGCCTTCAGCATTTGTGTCCTTCATTTCTTGATAGTGACACACATTGCTATCTTCATAATTTCCCCCTTTGGCTTCTTCCTAGCTAGTAAAGCCACTGCATTTGTTGTAGAGAGAGAGAGAGAGAGAGAGAGAGAGAAATGAGGTACGTTCTGTTAGTATTGTAGTTTTATATTGTATTGTGCATGAATGTACGGCCCCTTATGCAGAGTAAAATAGTAGAGTTATGGCGACAGAGTCTGATGTAGTGATGTAAGCAAGCGGAGTGTGCTGGTCCTGCAATTGAATGACCTTTTGGATTTATTGAGGTGGTGGTGGTGATATTAGTATTATATTTCATTACTTTTTATATTGGTATGTTACATAACTCTAGCTCTTCTAAGAATTTTATTTTTTTATAGCAAGGAATAAGATCATATTGTTGAAGTTGGTATGGGAGGAAAGAATGGCAGAAGAGTCTTGGTCAAGATAACAGGTGTTGAATGCCCCATCCCTTTCTTCCATTAAGGAAGTGGAATCTCTGCCCTTCCCATCCTTCCCAATGTCCCATTCTCATTAAAATATTCTTCAATCTTATTTAAAATAAAAATCTATTATATATAAATATATAGTCTCCATCCTATGAGCATATGCCTACTTTAGTTAATGTAAATATGAAGTTAATTAATAGATAATTTTAGGATATATATTTTAAAAAAATTGACTGTTAGATTAGATATTTTTTTATAAATGTCATGCATGCAAAAAATTACGGTGATCCAATATCAACTAGTCAAAATATAGACCGTAAAAATTGAGACTGTTGAAAACTATTAACAGTTTTTCTTAGTGACATTTTTGGGAAGCCGACCGTTGGATTACTGTGACCTTTGGCATGCATGACATATATAATTATAAAATCTAATCCAACTGTCATTTTTTCAAAATATGTGTCCCTTAATTATCTATTAGCTTCATGCTTATTTTAACTAAAATAAATATATGGTGACAGGATCATTTCTATATAAATATATATAACTTTTCAATTACGTGGTGAAGATAGATTAGCAGACAATAAAACACAATATCCAATAATGCATACTCCAAAGTAGGCAAATCTCTCTCCCCTCCCCCCAATTCCTGAATGAAAAAATGCTGGTATGGCCGGGGGAAAGAATGGCAGAAGAGTCCCCATTTAATATTGTTTTGGAATGTTTGATATTGTATTTTATCAGATAATTAATATGGGTAGGGGTGGATTGCTTTTCCTTGTTTTTGTTTTTAAAAAACAGAAACACATATAGTTAATTGGTTTTGTTTCCATAGTTTAGTAATTAGAAATTATTGGTGATGTCCAAAGATCTAAATTTCAGTGTTTCTTGGGGTGATGGAATGTTTTTACTCTCTAAACAAAACAAAATTAATTATATATATCTTCTACCTCTTCCTCTTACATCGTTACAAAATGGTGTCCACATTTTCCAACATGGGCGTCTGTGATTCATTTCACCTCGATCCCCAAACTGGAAACCTATACTTTCTTATTTATTTATGCATGAATGCATGCATGCATGCATGAATATATGTTAAAACATTGCATGCATTAATGCATACGCGTATATGGCTGCGACAATGCCAAGTAGCCCTATTCTTTGCAGGTTTTATAAAGTGTAACTTACGTACTATTCCCCAGAGGCTGAGCCAGAATTTTTTCTTTAGGAGTGCCAAAACCATGGCCATAAAGGCTTTGGCTTATATATATATATATATATAATAATAATAACATGTAATAAACATTTTCAAAACTTGCTTGGTAACTTTATAAAACTTGTTGGGGAGTGGGGGTGCCATTTCATTTTTTATTATATATAATGTGTATTGTGATATAGAGCTCTATATATATAACATAAAGTTTGCAAAACTTAGGGGGTGCCATGGCATCCCTTAGCATCTATGTGGCTCTGCCACTGCTATTCCCACACTCATCTATTCATTAAATCTCTCTCTCTCTCTCTCTCTCTCTCACTCTCTTTTTTGTGCGCTCATACAATCAGAAACTTTAATCCGAAATTAAAAACCACCATGATGAGTCAAACAACTCAAAACATGACACATCAGGGTGGTTTTTAATTTCGGGTTAAAGTTTCTGGTTATATAGCATTTTTGTTTTTATTATGTCTCCTTTTACCATTTCTTGAGCTGGTAACTATATATATATATATATATCTGATATCACTACAACCAGTGCCCAATCTAGATGGCCTTTCAAGTTTCTATGGTAGGAAAGATCGATATGGTGATTAAAATATGGACAACAGGAGAAACTAAGGAAATGAATTACCAAGAATCTAGCAAGCCTTCACCCAATTACATCTTGTAGTGCAAGGAAAGAGGAGAAAATTAATGAAGGATATATATATGACGAAGGCACAACTCAAGATGCCCAACAACATATGGTACATATAATTTGGATATCAACAATGCTATAGCACCAACACTTTAATCCGAAATTAAAAATCACCATGACATGTAATCTCTCCTCTCAAACTAAAACCATTTTTTTCACACAACACTCAAAACACTATATATCAAAATGATTTTTAATTTCGGGTTAAAGTGTTTGGTGGTATAACAATTTTCTTTGGTTATATACCTTTTTTTTTTTTATCAGCAAAATGTAAGATACATATAATTTGGCAAGGGCGGAGTCAGGAATTTGCTCTAGAGGAGGCACTCTTTTGATTAATAAGAATTGTATAGGGGTTCGGGATCGAGGCAATTTTTTTTTTTTTATACACATTATAGATTTGATATTATTTTCTTCCTTAAATATAGCGAACTTATCAAATTTCATAAATTTAGTTTTATTATAGTTACTTAAAACTCTAATTTTAATTATATAAATTAAAATTAATTGACGTACTACACATTCTACAAATCATAAGTTAGAGACCGATAATAGTATAATACTCTTTTGAAACCACTAATTAAGGTCAAATTTCAATTTGAGACTTCAAATTGTTTAATAACTATTTGAAGGAATAAAATTGTAAATTTGGTGGATAAACTTTATAAAATATGAGTTTAAAAGGATGAAAATTAAATTTGAAGAGGGACACACTTACATTTTCTATTATATATATATATATTTGCAAAAGCTAGTTGAGAGGGGCACGTGCCCCTGGGACCCCTTGGCTCCGCCACTGTAATTTGGTCCATTTGGGTATATTCCCTTAAAATAGTTACGGATTTGAGAGAGAGAGAGAGAGAGAGAGAGAGGGGTAGGTTTGGAGTGAGAGTGAAGTTAATTGGTCAATGCATCAAAATACGTACTGCAAACCCTAACTTTCCTCCACTGAGATGAACTCCGAGGCATCACGTGAAAGTATTGCTAGTCACAATGTTGGGCAAGAAAAGCTTGTGTACACATCCAAAAACTGAAAAAAAGGGCAAGAAAAGAAAGATGGCCAGTCACCTTTCTCTAACCTTTTCATTGCTGTCAAACAAGACTTTCCTTCAACAACTCCTCCTCCTCACACCAATCTTTTCCACATCATCAATGAAGAAAAAAAGTGCAAGCTAGTTAAATGAAACTAGGGCCCCATAATAATTGGGCTGAAATCTCCAGGAAATTTCAGTCCACCATATTTACAGAAAAGGTAACAAATGTGCTGATATGCTCACAAAGATGGGATGCTTCCTGGCTTCTGATTTTGTGGTTTCGTCTAAACCACCGGATTGTATTTATTTATTGTTTTATTTTGATACCTTAGGCACAAACTATCCTAGATGTATTTCTTGTTCTTAGTTTAATATTATTCGCCTTATTACCAAAAATAATAATAATAATAATAATTGGGCTGAAATCAAACCAATCATCAAAAAAGCAAAGATGTCGGTCCGATCTAGACCATCCAACCAGCTGATCACCAGGCCACTGCATGGACATATATTCATGTATATTCAATCAATTATTCCCATTCAGGTAGTCAAATAAAGATAACCATTTTTTGCAAATGATAGTAAAATAGAAAGTGATTGATCGATCATACTTTCAAGATCACCGACTAGAGTAGTCAATTTATCAGACGCTCCACATGACGGTCCACCTAATTACCTTATTATGATCAATACAAATGTTCAGCACTAAATCCACACATTATGGTTATGAAGATCGATTTTGCATTCTCTACTGTTTTCCATCACTATCAAAATCTATCAACATCGATTTCATTTAATAAAGCAAACTAGAAAATCAAGACACAACTAGATAATGCTGATCCACTTTCACACTACCGTCATATATATCCATGGACATCTAGAAGGCTTGCTTAATTACATTATCTGCGTGTAACATATACTTTGTACATTGTAGTTGAATTGAATTAACCATGAAATGAATTAATTAAATTAGGCTTAATTAATGGTACGTAGTGATCCTTAAAACTAGCTACATCTGATTATTTTATTTATTTTTGTGGGTTTCATTAGCAAGAAATGAATTTAGTAGTGGGCAAATTTTTGGAAACCAAAACCAAAACCAAAATCCAATTTTAGGATGGAATGATGACAGCATGCAGATTGGGTTGTTAATTTTGTCATAAGGGTTTAAGTTCCCAATTAAATTAGACAAATCATTGGATGTAAAGTATTAGTTTTCTTTGAGTTAATGAGAGGTAGCTATGATTGCACCACTTGGGTGTGGGGGGCTTTTGATGATGCTAACTTCTTCAGCCAACAGGGATTTGAAAGGGACTCACAATCATAAAGAGATGGAATAGGCATCTAAGCTCTGTGGTTGAGGACAACGTGACTGAGATATGTGGGGTTCAAGAGATAGAGACATTTGATCAATCACCCAGAAAGTGCCCCCCCTCTCTCCTCTTTTCTTTTGAATGACCCAGAGAGACCCTACTAGAGAGAGAGAGAGAGAGAGAGAGAGAAAGAGAGAGAGGCTAATTGGAAAACCCAAACAGAGAGAGAGATAGGCTAATTGGAAAATGGAAATCCAGTTTGGGAGTCCAGAAAAGGGCTAACAAATCAATCAAACCTTCTTGTATCTTCCCCCCAACTACCAACCATTGTATGTCTGTAACCTCATTATTTTTTCACTCAAAGATGTCCCCAACAATGTCATTTCATGTCAAACCCTAGCACTACAAGTACTTTGGTTTCATTTTTTCTCTCTTTACAGAAGGGATGGCACATGGGAGCATGGCCATGGTTTCTGGGTAAAGATGCTCATTGTTCTCTCTTCCTTATAAAGAAAATTAATTAGAATTTTCTAGACTCTGAGAACTCTGATTTCTCCATGTTCAACATCCCTACCTCTATATGGCTAGTCCTGAGATTTTGGATGCCCTAGGCGAGCTCCTAAAATATTGTCCCTACTACATATTAACAAAAAAAATAAATAAATAAATAAAAATTGCCCGTAAAATTTTAATTCTTTTAACCTTAATTTCTCATAAACAAAGCGAGTTTTTAATAGGCTTATCCTGAACCTCCTATCACCGATTCACCATTATATATATATATAAGCTAAAACCTATAACAATCAAATCAGAAAGATGATTTTCAATAAGCTCACCCCGAACCTCTTATCAAAATTACAAATATAATTAAATTAATAAAGAAGACCTACAACAATCAATTCACAATAAGGGTTTTTAGTAGGCTCACTTTAAACCTCCTGTCATCATTACAAATATATCAGACAAATAAACAAAACCTACAACAATCAATTCATAAGGAGAGTTTTCAATAAGCTCACCTCGAACCTCCTATCATCATTACAGATACAACAATTCTATTCGTCCACCTTTTTTGTCCTCCCTTTTTGTCATCCCTCGTGCATTTGACCAACTTAAAACAATTATTTTGAAAAAACGACCGTTGGTTTGATGCTCCACTTATACGTATTAAGAATGTAAAAAATCACATTGATATATTCAATGGTTGGTTTTTCAAAAAATAGACTGACCGTTTTTTCACATTTTTTTCATTATATTCTACATTTTTTTTTTCAAAATTGAAAAAACCAACCATTGGATCAATGTGATTTTTTGCATTGATGATAAGTATAAGTGAAATATCAAATCAAACAGTCGGTTTCTCAAAATACTTGTTCTAAGTTGATAAGATGCACGTGTGAAGACAAAAAGGGAGGATGAATGAAATTTTCCTTACAAATATATCAAACAAATAAATAATCAAATTCACAATGAAGGTTTTCAATAGGTTCACCCGAAACCTCTTATCATCATTACAGATAAATTAAACTAATAAACAAGATTTGATCACAACTCTTGAATATAATTCCATTAAAATGAATATTATTCAACTATATTTTTCATAAATGTGTGAAACAAACATAGAGTAATGATACCAATAAATCAACAAAAATCATATTCTAAAGAAAAACGCAACAACAAAAAATAGAGGCTAAATAGTAGACCATATGTAGTATATTAGGGTTTGGCCCTTTGGACTGCCATTGAATAAAACTTGATTGTCTATGTAGTATATCACTACTAAGACCAAATTTGATGCCCCTAAATTTTGCTAAAACACTGCTGCCCCAAAGTCATGGCCTCTCAGGCCTGCCCTCAAGGCCAGCTCTGCACCCCAACCCATTCTTTGGTAAACAATTTGATGACTCTTATTTTCACGACCCATAAAAGCTTTTTCAATAATTCATCAGATTAGTTCATATGGTCAAAAATCACATTTCTATTTTTTGAAATTTGTTAGTAATGATATTGAAGTTTTACACCTTTATTATCGAATGAACGTCCATTTTAATTAAAAACTAATCCGAATCTCACATGTGTATCCAACGATGTTGATACATATATATATATATATATATATATATATATATCTATATTAAATATTTATAAAAAAGGGCTCTCTCAATGATTTTGGGGGCTCCCTTCTAACCGTAGCTAACAATTTGGCAATCGGTTTTCGGTTCTGCTTCTTCATCGTTGAGGATAATGATGAGGCCGGGTTCGGTTAGAGATGTTGACGAGGTGGGACGTGTTTTTTTTTTTTTCAATTCTTTCTTGTGAATGAAATTCTTTTTTCGAATCTATCTCAATCCCAATTTAAAACAGGACGAGACGGGTTGAGAAAATAATGCGGGACGGGGAGAGTTTCCATCCGTTTGAGAAGATAATTTAAATATTTTTTTAAATTTCAATAATTTTTTTTTTCTTTTGAATGAATCCTAACAATAATCTCAACAAATTTGATTTTAATTTTGAATTAGAAGTATTCGGAGTTAAATTATATATATATATATATATATAGAGAGAGAGAGAGAGAGAGAGAGAGAGAGTTATGACCTACTTAGCATTTTGCTGACTAAGACAAAATCAGTAAACACTAAAATGACAGTTAGATTACTTAAGTAGCCTAAATTATCACTCGAATAACTGAGATCTAATGGCTATTTGAGTGTTTGCTGATTTAACCAAAGTCAGTACTTGATCACACACATATATATATATACACACACACGGTGAAAAGAATGAAAAAAATAAAGAAAATAAAATAAAATCTTAAAACACTAAATAGAAGAGGAATTTTTTTTCCTAAACCCATTCTAATAGAAACAGGCTGTTAATATATATATATATATATTTTTTGGATACGAGAATAAATTCTCTCGGTCTGTCCTCTTACGATTTCGGAATCGATACTTAATGCAGTTTAATCAGAGTAGAACCGAAGGGCAAACACTAAATGTGTGCACAGGCTCCTCAACACACACACCAATACGAGACGGACTCGCATAGTGGCGGGAATTCATGCCCACACTCAGGTCCAGGAATTGGTTACCTATCACTGGAGGCATGTCCTACCAACCTTGCTATGTTGTATGCCTGGGGAGCTGACCCCAAGGTTCGAACCCATGACCTCACCTTGGTTTCCAAGGGTTTTTGACCAAGTGATCCACCCCTTGGGGTTATAATTTTAATCCGCCCGTTCCATTGCCATCCTAGTTTGGGTCCATAGTTGATATCCTTACATGGTACAGCATGAGTAATTATTATATGCGGCTCCGGTACACTGGTACGGTTCCCTAGTCCCTACATATATTCTTATCCGGTTAGGCCATTCGTTGGTGGGCCACTTCATAATGGGCTGTGATCCAACCTCCACTTCCTTCCTAACCCTCCTCTTCCCTTGTTGAATAATAATCCCAAATTAATGGGCCTCCATTATGGACTATGATGCAGTATTAGGTAACAGTCAACATTACATATAATTCTTGCATTGCTTATCACATGCTCTCTACCAATGTCTCCCACTCTGCAGAATCATTCTACATCCATGGTCGGCAGGGCAATCTTTCAAATCCATCTATGACTTTATATAACTTTCAATTATTATTGTTAAATAGCGGGGAATTTCCCTTCCAATTCGATCCTTCATCATCTTAAGATGCGATCATGATATGTGAAAGTACAAATTCCAAAACCCTTGCCTGAGAAGAAAAGAGAAATATCACTAGACTACAAAAAATTCAATAACAAAGCAGAACACCCTTCGGTATTCATTACGGACCATTGTACAATATTAGATGTGTGTTCATAAATAGTATATCTGTACGAAAGAGTATATTGTTAAGAATTTTGACAAGATTTCTCTTTAATTTGTTCAGATGGAATCTTGTGAGACCGACACCGAAAATGTACACCATAGACTCTAGATGAAAATTCTAGTCAACAATTTTTTTTTTTTTACATTTTTTATATACAAAAATTTACAAGGACCATCATCAATATTATTTTAAGCATTATTTATAAAATGGCATGGGCCGTAGCAGTGACCAACTTAAGAGTGAAGTATGAAGTATCCACGAGAGTTGAGAGGACCCCACATTGTACGCTGCTGCATTCTTTTTAAACTTTTGTTTTGTTTTGTTTTGTGTGTTTTGATTTGTTTGGAGTGAGAGGGGAAAGAATGGAAGTTGGTAGTAGAGCCAATGGGTTGCACTGAGTGGTCTCTGTCCCTGCTGCTAAACCACGTCAGAGAGAGAGAGACGGTGGATCGACGTGTACTTCCCAACCACACTTCTTCTGGACAGACACCCTCCTAATTCCTCAGTTTTTATGACATGTGAATTCCACAACTTGGACATCTACTTTTGCCCACATGGCACGATCTTATTCGCTGCCTTCTTCCAACTATGCACCTAGCTACTGTGGTCCATTTGCATTTTTGAATTAATTGGGTTTGGAAATGTTGTAGGGAAAATAATTCCTTTGGATTATTTCAAATACAACTATGGATATTTATGTAGTTCCTTTCAATCTTTCATTTGCATTATTGAATAAGTTTAGTGACATGCATGCATATATAGGCTTGCAAAAAATCAAACGGTAAAGATATGATTCTTTCAAAATTAATCGATTATTAAATAAGTTGAGTTTAAGTTTGTTTAACAAATCAATGAATTTTATTTCAACCAAATTAAAATTTGACATGCATGCATATATAAGGTGGTTTTTAATCGTACGACGTTGAGCTCATGAATAGATTTGTTAAGAGTTTGTGTTTAAGCTTGTTAACTGCTTGTGAATAATTTATGATTAAGTTCATGAACAAGTTAGTGTGTAAACTTGCAAGGAGGTTCAAGATTAAAGCTTGAATAGACTCAGTATAAATTGACCATTTTTTAAAAACTTTATTTTTAGTTTCCTGTATAAGGCGCAATTTTTTTTTTTCTTTTTTAAAAAAATATATATATATAATATTACAATTTGTGAATACTTTGCCAAAAAGCTCAATGGTAAAACAAGTTAATCTTGAGCAAACCAAAACTTGACTCGTTAAGTATTTATGAAGTTCGACTTCATCTTGAGAAATTTTTTAATCAAGCTAAACTCAAACATTTTGAAAGGCAGTTGAGCTCGGCTCATTTGCAACCCTAAAATGATTTGTATTTTTATTTTTATAGAAAAATTTTGGATTCAAACATGAATCGCCCAGTGTGACGTAGCCATTTTTAATTATATTTTATTTTTAATCTTTTGGTAAAATAAATAAACAAACAAATGAAACTAATTAATGTCTAGTTTTGTGGTTTGATGCTATGTTTGGTTGGGTGGAAGGATGGAAATTAACACTATATTTGGATTGAGAGAATTGGAAAGAAGAGAAGAGAATCTCATTAAACTCTTCACCTTGTTTGGATAGACAGGGGAGAAAGTTAAATCACTTTCTGTGAAAACCCAAAAATTTTTATTATTATTTTTTTTTTTTTTTTTAAAAAAAAAAAAAAAAAAAAAAAAAAAATTCAAAATACCAACCATGTCCCCTTTTTATTAAAACTAACCCTTTTTTTTTCTTTCTTCTTATTTTCTTTCTTTTGGATAAGGGAGAGTGCCGAGAGAGAGAGAGAGAGAGAGCTGAGGTCGGGAGAGAGAGAGAAGAAGAGGAGCAGCTCTCCTTAAGGCTCGTCGCCGCCGTCTCGCCAAAAGGAGGTAAGCTTAGTAACTATGTTTCATTCTTTTTCATTTTTCCCTTCTTTTTCATTTTATTTTCAAAACCCATTTTGTGGGTTCGATGTGAGAAACTTGAATTTTTGAGAATTGGTTGGTTGTGAGTTGTGAATAATGGTAGATCGGACATCATTGAGTAAGGTTTGAAGGGTTTTCTTGTGAAATCTTGGGTGTTTTGTGTATATTTGATGTTTTAGGTTTATGTGAGTTTTATGCCTAAAACTTTGTGGTTTCTCAAATCGTACCGTTGGATCTTCATTATTTTTGGAGATTTTGGTGAATTTGGACTTGTTTAGCATATATTAAGTTCTCACCGTTCGGATTTGAGATAGGATGTCAAAATGAGGAGTTTTTGTGAAAAAGGTGCGGCTGCTGCTCGTGAGTGTGCGAATCTGGGCACTTTCTATCGATAGAGAGGGAGCCTCTATCGATAGAGGACGCCCCTATACAGTAAAAATTGGCCGAGCCTTCTGTCTATCGATAGGGTGGACTCAGACCTATCGATAGAGCATCGATAGAGACTCTATCGATGGAGCCTCTTTTTTTCTTTTTCGCTTCTTTTCTCCTTCGCTTGCTTGAGTATCGTTACGCCATTAATGGATGAGTAAGATTTGAGTCATTGGGGTTGAAAGATGGAACTTGAGAGGTGATGAAGCTTAGAATAAAGTCTAATTTGGCTTTTATGGAAATGATAGTGATGTACATGTATCTTTTTTTTTTTTTTCGTTTTCCTATATGGGAAACTTATGGGACAACTATTATGCATCGTAGCTTGCTTTTACTTGTAGAAGTTGGTTGGAGACTTACTCTTTGAGGTAGGAATACTTATATTCTTACCGATACTGAAAATGTATGTTTTTAGGGCAGTTGCCCATGTTATTAACTTTACGAGAACCTTATTTATAAACTTATAGATGCATATGTCATATTATTTATAAATGAAATAGTGATGTGGTTAGAAAATGCAAGCATGCCATGTTGTGTCGAATAGTGATAATATTGTGCTATGATTGATCTAAATTTATGATTTGTTGAACAAATATGAATTTGATATATGAATGGGGCATGTGTATGAGAAAACTCCCATGCCGATGTGATAAGATGTGAAAAGGAAAGATATATGTGAATATAAAAAGGGGGCACGTGTATTGAGAAAACTCCCGTGCCAATGTGATCGATATATGTTTATAGAAAGGGCATGTGTATTGAGACAACTCCCATGCCAATATGATTGATATGTTTAATTGATGAATCATGAGCACATTTATTTTACTTCGATGATAAACATTGATATATTATATGCGGGTACTTGTACATTTCCTAAACCACACTTGGATTTGTAAAACTTGAACCTTTATGATCTATGCATCATTATTATTATCATTGTTAGTTAAGAATGGTATTTCTACTAAGCATTCAAACGCTCACGCTGCCTTTTATGCAGCAGATTCTCAAGACTGTATAGCAGGTTTGACAAGACAGAGTTCATTGCCCTTGGTGTTAGGCTTGGCTGTGGTTTGGGCATTAGTGCTGAGGAATAGGTAGTTAATTTCAGTAGTTTGTAGAACTTGGATTTTGGTAATCAACGTTATTTACCTATGTGCCAGGGATGTTGGCACCTTATTTTATTTGTGGATATATGTATTATTTGCACTTGACGATTTGGGAACACTTGTATACTGAACATTAATGCATTTCATGCTTGTTATATTAATCCTTCATTATATTCTGTGAGGAAATATGAATGAACTTATCAGGTTGTATTTCCTTATTGACACGTGTTGACCTACCCAGGAAGGTCTTCAGTATTGTCAATTTGGGGCGTTACAACTTAGCCTTTTCTGCCAAAAGAGGAGACCGAGAGGGAGAAGGCGTGAGGAGAGTGAGAGGGAGAGAGAAATCTTGGGAGAGAGAAGAGGGGAAGCTTACCAAGACTTGCCGGAGCTCGTGATCGCCGCCATCTCGCCGGAAAGTGTAAGCATGTTAGCTTATTTATCTTCCCCATCTTCTTCCCTTTTCGTCTTTCAAACCCATTTTATGGGTTTTGAGGTTAAATTGTTGGATTCGTGAGGTATATTGGTTTTAGACTCTTATAGATGATGATTTGAGTTAGTTTTATCGGATTTGAACTATGCATTTTGTTTGGTTTTGATTTATGAGTTAAAAATGGGTTTTTGAGTTTGAGTTGAAAAACTCTATGCTTGATCTTGAGTGTGTAGAGCTTTGGATGTGTGTAAAAGTGGTAGATCGAGCTTGCTTTAAGCTTGTTTTGTTAGATTTTGAGTGTTGGTGTTGAGATATTAGATTGAGATAAGGATTTGAGGAGTATGTATTTCGTATTTCTGGGTTTTGCAGGTTAGTAGTCAACTAATCGACTATGAGTAGTCGACTAACTCATCTGGATTCTCGATTTTAACTACTGACATTGCATTAGTCGACTAACTATGCTGATTAGTCGACTAATGAGTCATTTACAGTCATTTTGTTTTCTTTTTACTTTTTTCATTCAAGGTTCATCCTAAATAAGTTTTATTTGCATTATTTATCCATATTTTCATATATGAGAAATCCATGGGAGGACATTTATGCTACCTAGCCTTGCATTTGCATTTAAGCTTGTCAGGGGCATAACTTTTGGAGGTAGGAATATTTATATTTTTACTAATATTGATGATAGATGTTTTAGGGCCGTTGCCCATGTTTTATACTCGAGGAACTCTAATTTGCAAACTATCGATGCATATATCATTCTTTTATTGGTGATTGCTATGTGGTTAGAATATGCAAGCATGCCATGACGATTGTAATGTTTTGGAAATGATGCCATGATTTATTTATATGATGTTATATGAAATGTGTATAAATATGAATATGAATGGGATAGATGTTGAGAAAACTCCCCTATCAATTATAGTTATTATGATGACGAATGAGAAAGATGTTGAGAAAACTCCTCTTTCATGGATATGTAACATGTGATGGATAAATCATGAGTATGATTGTTATTTATGATGTGAGTTGTTGGCATATTACTTATGGATACTTGTGTGATTCTTGAACCACATATATGTTTTTCTTGTGAAACTCAATTATAATGATTTATGCATCATCGTTATCATTGTTAGTTAAGAATAATATTTATACTGAGCATTCAAAGGTTCACCGCTGCCTTTTATGCAGCAGATTCTCAGGATAGCATTGCAGGATCATCAAGTCAGGATATTTTTCCGTTGGTGCTAGGCTTGGCGGTATTTTGGGCTTTAGTACTGATGAATAGGTAGTTATTTTCTGTTGATGGTAGAACTTTGGACTCTAATATTATTTGATATTTACCTATGTGCCAGGAATGTTGGCACACTATATTATATTATGCATGGATATTTATCTAATGCACAGGGCTAGTTTGGGACATATGTATGATACACATTATTGCATTCCATGCTTGTTAAATGCATCCTTCGTTTTGTCTCTGTGTGGAAATATAAATGAGTATATTAGGTTGTCTTTCCATCTTGACACGTGTTGACCTACCCGGGAGGGTTTTCAGTAGTGTCAGTTTGGGGCGTTACACTTTCTCTCCATCCTGTTTGGATAGCTTTTATAAGAGAAGAGAAGAGAAGATTTTCAAGTGTAAATTTCAATATTGCCCTTACTTACATAAAAAGAAAATAAAAGCTAAAGAAGGAAGAGAAATGGCAAAATAGTAATAATACACACTACACTAAAAGCCTTTCTTTTCTCTTCTCTCCATTTCTCTCCATTTCTCTCCAATTTGGAGAGAAAGAAATTTGGTCATTTTTCTCTCTCATTTCTCTCATTTCTCTCTAACTTTCTCAATCCAAACGAAGGAAATGGAGAGAAACTTGATAAGTTTCTTTTTTCTTCTCTCCAATTCTCTTAATCCAAACAAGTTGTAAAGGGACGAGGGAAAAGTGGAAAGAAGGGGAATAGTGTGTGTGTTTGGTATGGAGGGGAGAGAAGAATGGAGGGAGAAGTGAGGGAATTAGCCACCAAAATCCATCCCCCTAGAAGTGGGCGGAAGAGTAGAGGGAAGAGGGTATTTTGAGGGAAAATGACCATTTTACCCCTAAGCATTTATGTTTCATGTCATGAGTGTGAGGGTAAAATAGTAAATAATTATCACATCCTTTCTATTCTTATTCCATACCAAACAAAAAGAAAGAAAGAAAGACAATCTTCCATCCATCCTACCAAACACACATTAAAGCTAAACCTGGATTTTCCTCCGAACCAAAAGAGAATGTTTCAATTGAATACAAAAGTTGAATTTGGATGACTTGTCCAAAGAAGAGAATCATGTATTTTTATTAAATTAAGGGGAAAAAAAAAACCCTTTTTGCCTTTAATTGTCTCGACCACCCATCATCCCGTCTATTTTATTTTTCCATTTTGTAGGAATCCAACCAAAATACCATTAATTTTTGGTCAAACTCATAGCCAAGCTGCACGACCACTACAGCCTTATCGCAGCTACTGAGTACCACGCCTATATCCTACTGATGGTGCACAAAGTAAGGATATATTAATGTCAACTTAGGTTTTATGCAATTGAAATCTAAACATTGGAAACCCACAAGGCCAGCTCAGATGGCCAAGGGTTGGTTTTCCAGCTTAAAGGTCACGGGTTCGAATCTTGGGGCCAGCTTTCCGGGCGCTTAAGTACTTTAAGGTTGGTAGGACATGCCTCCAGTGATGGGTAACCAATTCCTGGATCTGGGTGTGGGCATGAATCCCCACCACTGTGCAAACCCGCGTCTTAACTGACAACGGCCTGGGGGATTCATCATCGTTTCCAAAAAAAAAAAAATCTAAACATTGGCAAATTCATCTTCTTTATTGATGTCTCATTTTCCATTACGCCTCCTTTCATTAATTTTTGTAACCATTAACATCTCTATTCATATCACTCCTATCATGGACGCCTATGGCGTAACATCAAATGTGTATGATGTTACGTGATAGGTGTCCCGTCCCGTCCTCCTAAAAATATAAAATGTTCTTTTATGTACTTTTTCAATATATGAATTAATTCTTTTAAAATTAACATTTCTGCCTCCTTAGAGTTATATTAATTTTGCTTTTGCAATCTATATATTATTTGAATATTTTCAATTTTCAATGCTCGAATACCATTCTGGGAGCCGGTGCTAAAATTAGGCATTGTATCAAAATTTGATACTCCAAATGACATCAATGCCAAAATTTGACATCAATGTGCTCTAAATTAATATTGTATTTTAATTGACCTCCTCTACGAAGATTTACAACCTATATACATACTAATTGATTTTCAAGTTATGTGTAATAATTACTATTTGATGTTGTAGTTCACGTTAGACTACTAATAATTAACATAACAATAATGAAGTGATGTGAATTATTTTTTAATGACTGATGTAGATTATCACGTATGCCAGCATCAATTTAGAAGTTGAGACTCATTGGAAGGAAAATTAGAAAGAATTCAAACAGTTCTTCATCTTAACTCTTTTTTCATTACATTCAACAATTCATTTCCCCATCTAAATAATTCCATGAATTGAAATCTGGTAACCGGTTTTATTGAAATTGAATGGTTAAAATCGTTCAATTACATTATTTTGTTCTACACTTAATCAACTAAATCACGTACACCTATAACATAGTGAACAAACCACCATCTTTTTGAAATACATCATTGGTTAAAAATCACAGTGATCTGACGGTTGGTTTTTGAAATATGTCATTGTGAAAATATGTAACTTATTTGTTCTTCAAAATATTACCATTTTTTTAACGGCAGTTATTTCAAAAACCAACCGTCAGATCACTATGATTTTTTGCAGGCATGACATACAGAGGAGGGACATCTAATCCAACGGTCAGTTTTATGAACTGTGATATAAAATTAGCCATATGGAGCCGACCTTACGCAACTTTGTGTAAGGCCGACCTTATATTATCATGTCTGTATATATATATATAAGTTGCGTAAGGTCGGATCCATATGGCCAATTTTAGATGACAATTCGTAAAGCTGACCGTTGGATTAGATGCCCCTCCTTTGTATGTTATGCCTACAAAAAATCACAGTGATCCGACGGTTGGTTTTTGAAATAACCGCCTTTAAAAAAATGGTGATATTTTGAAGAACAAATAAGTTGCATATTTTCACAATGACATATTTCAAAAACCAACCGCCATATTGCTGTGTTTTATTGCAGGCATGACATACAGAGGAGAGGCATCTAATTCAACGGTCAGTTTTACGAACTGTCATCTAAAATTGGCCAAATGGAGCCGACCTTACGCAACTTTGCGTAAGGCCGGCCTTATAGTATCATCCCTATATATATATATTATATAATATATAGAGCAGTTTGCTATGCTGATGTGGCTGTCTCTCCTTAATTCTCTCCCTTTCTTCATTTTCA
>JAESVK010001325.1:2690580-2708786 GCA_017140935.1 Hamamelis virginiana | reverse complement strand
AATTCTCTCCCTTTCTTCATTTTCATTGGTTGATTTATCTCTCTCCAAGCAGATAACCTCCTCTCTCTCTCTCAATTGGTTTTTAATTTATATTAAGATAAGATTTCAATTTTGAATTTAGATAAACCTCCTTCTCTCTCTCTCTCCAACTTCTCTCCTTAATTCTCTCCTTTTCTTCATTCTCATTGGTTGATTTTATTTTATTTAATTTTATAAAAATCTCATATTATAAGATAAGAATTGAATAACCTCCTCTCTCTCTCTCTCAATTGGTTTTAATTTAAATTAAGATAAGATTTCAATTTTGAATTTACATAATTTATTTTATAAGAATAATAGGTGAAGGCCCCTCCTCTCTCTCTCTCTCTCTCTCTCTCTCTCTCCATGCCTTCTCTCTCTCTCCAGCAGCCCCACGTCTCCTCTCACCACGTACTACTGCTGCTCCTTCCAAAGACCAGGTATCTTCTTCTTTTTTTCCACCATTACTTCTATCTTTCCACCATGCACTTCTTTCACAAATGCTTTTGAAGTGAAGTACTACTATTCATCTATTTATCATTAGCATAATATATTATAGATATGATTCGAAATGGAATTTAGTGATCTAACGTACTGCTAATTTGAGAATAAATCCAATTTTTTTCTTTTCATAACATCTCTTTTAATATATTTTTTTGTCTGTTTCTATTTCCTTTTGCTTTTCAGGTACATTTATAGCTAAATTTCTTATTGTCAAGGGAGCGATAGAAGCAAAGAAAGTTTTACACTTAGTAATACTTTTTCAGGTACATTAATTTGCCCCGTCAATATTTATTGCTAATTTTTCCTGCTTCACTTTCCCATGAGTTAAAATATTTACATTGACCTTCTGTTCCATAGGAAAGTTAGTGGCCAATACTTTGCAATTTAACATGTATGTTCCAAACCCATATGTGCAATTTATTTTTCAAACTTTTACCAAGTTTTGATGGCAAATCATGCAAATTAAAAGATACCCATTTGCCAATGAGGTCTGACATATTTTTTTGTGTGCCAACAGGAGCAGAGGAGATCCTCTATTTCAAAAGAAGATGCTGTTCAAGGGAGTAACTAAAATGCGAGCTGTGTAGCACAAATATCCTATTAAGGAAATGAAAAACTTTGGTTTAATTGGTTTGCATAGCATGAGCAGTAGAAGAAAATGTGGCTTAAGTAGGTCTCTCTTTTTCAGGTGATTCTTGCATCTGTGTATGCCAAGGAAATCTTTTCCAGATTGTTTTTAAGCTTTCCAATATTGTTTCACCAATCGAAAGAAGATGATAAACCTGAAACAAACCCAAGAGGATGGTAGTCCATACATCTCTCTCTCTCTCTCTCTCTCTCAAATGATCAGCATTGCCAAGATAGGACTTAAAAAACACAAGACATGTCTGAACCCATCTTGAAAACCACAGGTATAGTTCTATTAAACACACAAGAAGAACACTTTTTCAATTATTCTCTTAACCACATTCAATAAAGGTTACAACCATGAAGAATACCTGATCTGGACTAATATGAAGTTTGGGACCCATCAAGCTGAATTGAAGGTATGAGCATACAGGTTCCTTTCTTTGGAGGTTACTCTGTTCTGGTTGTAAATCCTCAATAGGGGGTTTATCTGATAAAATAAACAAATAAAAAAAAAAAGAAAAAAAGAAAAGAAAAAGAAGCTAATCAAACAACAATCATTCAAAGTTTTTTTTAAAAAGGAAAAAAAGAAAGAAAGAAAATGTGGGTAGTATTTATATCCATACAACTATTTCGTAATTTAGAAAATAACAAGCCTCTGTTCCGAAACCGATCCTTCGTATACAGTCACTAAAACTAAAGAACTTTAGCCAATTTTCTACTGTTAAGGTGATAACATGATCCTGTCTTCAAAAAGGTGATAACATGATCAGGTTTGATCCTACCTCTTTGCAGAATCTATCTGATTAACCCAATTTTGATCTTTGGAGGTCTTTAAAACACCGTGTTAAAACTTCTAATACCAATGACTGTTAGTATAGGTGTCATGAGATTTCAGAAAAATTGTTGAACCTAAATAAAATAAATTTCAGAAAAATTATTAACTTATTTCTATACCAGTCAACTGTTTAAGAGGACCTGGTGAGGGCAGAAGCCATGAGATGGATTTCATTAGATTTTATTAGAATCATCACTAAAAAAACATGATAAAGTGTAGATTAAGCCTAAAAACTAGCACTTGACAGATTTTATTAAATTAATTTATACCCACCATTTGCCATTAAGAAATAAATGGTAACTTATGAAGTAAAGGTATTATTTGAAATAAATGGTATACCCACCATTTTCTTTTCTTTTTTTGGAAATATAATGTAACTGTATCCTACATGAAAATTAGTTCCTATTTTTGGAATCCTTCTGGAAATAGAATTCCACAGCACATTAGCGAGCACCTTCATTGATAGCATAAACTGCTTTATTTTATTTATTTATATTTTTCAAATAAAAAAAAAATTTCTTTTACTCTAAATATTTTAAATATTGACAAATGAGTATGAATATCCTTTATTGTATGTACTTGAATCCGAAAAATTTGTCGTAATAGTGAAACTACATAAAAGTAGAGTATGTTGTTGTATGGATTTTTATTGTTGGACCAAATGGTTTCAAAATTGGAGAGGTTGTACAAAAATAATCAATCTCAAGATATTTACATAACATTATTGAACCACCAATTTAAATGATAGAAAATAATTATTAAAAACTGATTCGTATAGGGCATTGTGTTGCACAGGCATCGCGTACACGTCATGAGGCCATTCATTTATATCATGACTTATGCATGTATTTGGCTAATCATTCCTTTTTATTTATTTATTGTTTACTTTCACAGCATCATCTTCTTCACACAAATGATTTTCATCTTTCCAAATTGTCCTTTTTTTTTTCCTTCCAAATCTCAAATTATCATATTTCAAAAAAATTGACAATCTAATATGCAGTTCTATAGACGTCGTAAACACGAGCATAAAAAAAAGTACATGTCAATGTGCATGAAAATCACAAGGTATTTGATTGTTAATATACAATGAAATAATTATATTTTACCTCATTATTATGTATGGTTTATTTAAAAATTTTAATTTTCTTTTTTATAGATATATGGCAAATGCTGGGAGCAAGCAATTGAAGAAGAGTTGAATTAGTTGTGCTTTATTTCATAATATTTAATGAATCTTTTATTAATTTAATAAGTTTTTATCCCAAAATTAATTTGATTTTTATGTTTTGCACTTCGATAAAGAGTAAACATTAATTTTTTTTCTTCATTTTATTACTATCTTAATTAATTTTTTGTTCATAATTCTAATTGTGGTTGCCGCACATGTGCGGGCGCGCATCGCGCGGGTCAATACTAGTATATATATATATATATCACATAGGTGCTATGGTCAGATGCACCTGATGCAGGATGCATTAGGTGCCCTCTTGTAGAACCACTTGCACTGTAAATTTTGGAAAATTGACCGTCGGATTAGATACTCATATAATGTATGTTATGCCTGCCAAAAATCACAGTGATCCAATGCTTCGTTTATGAGAAAACGGACTGCTAAAAAATGATAACATTTTAAAGAAAAAAAAGTCATAATTTTTTAAAGTTACATTTTTCAAAAACCAACCGTTGGATCACTGTGATTTTTGGTAGACATAATATACATGATAGGAGTATCTAATCCAACAGTCAGTTTTTGAAAATTTTCATCGCACGTGGCCCTACAAGAGGGCACCTGATGCAAGATGCATCAGGTGCCCCTTATATTAGAAGTTCTGATGCACACACACACATATACATAGGTGCTATGGTAGGTGCACCTGATGCATCTTGCATCAAGTGCTCTCTTGTAGAGTTACTTGTAGTGTAAATTTTGAAAAACTGACTATTAGATTAGATACCTCTATAATGTATGTCATGCTTGCCAAAAATCACAGTGATCTAACAATTGGTTTTCTCAGAAATTGACTGATAAAAAATTATAACATTTTCAAGAATAAAAAAGTTACAGTTTTTCAAAGTTATATTTTTCAAAAACCAACCGTTGGATTACTGTGATTTTTGGCAGACATGACATACATTATAGGAGTATCTAATCCAACGTCAGTTTTTAAAAAATTTACTGCAAGTAATTCTACAAAAGGACACCCGATGCTAGAAGCATCAGACGCACGATATTAGAAGTTCTATATATATATATATATATATGCACCCGAATTCAGACAGTACCACAAATATAATGTCAGTTTAATGCAGACCCTGAGAAGAGAGAACCGAACCCTTCAAAAATTGATAATGGTATCAGCGGATGACAAAAAAAGCCATATAAAAAATCTGACTACAAAACAAGTTTGCATGATTTATTCGGCACTCATAAGAAAAAGAATTTAGATGTATATATGCAGAGAGGTCTATTAAAAGGTGCACCTTATGCAATTTTGCGTAAGGTCATCTGTATAGGTCCAATTACATAATACATTTTGAAAAACCGACCGTTGGATTAGATGCACTTCTTATGAATTTCATGCTCCAAAAAATCATATATATATATATGATCCAACAATTGGTTTTTGTAAATAGTGACATTTTTGTTCTTCAAAATATCAAAATTTTTTCTATGTTGATTTTTAAATTTTTTTTTTCCAGATATAGGCTGTTAGATACTATGATTTTTATCAACATAAAATTCATAAAAAGTATATCTAATCCATTAATCAATTTTTCAAAATATGATATACAATTGGCCGTAGGGCAGTGCATAACGTGCACCTTGTAAAAGAATCCATATATATATGGAAAATTCCATTCGTCCTCTTTAGTGCATTTGACCAACTTAGAACAGCTATTTCAAGAAACCGACTGTTGGATTTGATGTTCAAATTATGTTTATCATGAATGCAAAAAAATCACATTGATCCGACAGTTGGTTTTTGCAATTTTGAAATAAATTGTAAACAATAATGACAAAATTGTAAAAAACCATCACAGTCTAATTTTTGAAAAACCGACTGTTAGATCAAGGTGATTTTTTGCATTCATAATACATATAAGTGGAGCATCAAATCGAACGGTCGGTTTCTCAAAATAGTTATTCCAAGTTGGTCAAATATATTAAGGAGGACGAATAGAATTGTCCTGTATGCTTATATACTGCGTTACGTATCACACGCTACCTGTTCTTTGAATTGTCTAAATTGTGAACTCCATTGTGCTTTGAAAATGCATGTTGAAGTTGCAGAAGGTAATCTGCAGATTGAGCAAAGGCCTGATAGAACTGTATGTTTTGACATAAGCTAGCATGTCAGTCTTGAGTTGCTCGAGTATTCATGTCAAGGTGTACCATATATATTTTCGATCTTGTGTACCTCTTTTGGCTTATATCTTTGATACGCAGCTAATGTAAAGGAAACTTTTCAGCAGATTTTTCACGGGATGATGAGAAATATTTCAAACGTACAATAAGCAAATACTTCGAATAATAAAACCATAATATTCTCTTAATTTAAATGTTTCCTTTATTTATTTAATATATGTTAGGGTGCATTAATTAAATTCCTCCACTAATCGATTAAATCATCACCTATATATGACAAACTGCTATATATATAATAAGATTCTAATATACTATAAAGCCCGGTTTAATTTAGTTTGATTCTTGATCGATTGGTTCAAATAAGTCCTAAACTATAACCAAACTAAACCTAATCAATTTAGGGAAAATTAAATTTAAAATAACCTAAACCGAACCAAATTAACCAGATGGATTCGAATCTCATGATCAGTCTGAACATAAGCTATATATCTTTGTCAAGGCACAGCTCACAATTGTGCATGATTGATCAAATAGCAACAACGTACCATGTCAAATTCAGGAACAAAAAGTTTCAAGCACTAATTTTAAATTGCTTGGACATGCATTCCAGCCTTGGAAGTTCAATGTATAAAGATGATAAACCCAAAGAAAAGCTGGAGGGTCGAAGAAAGTGCAACTTCACTGAGTTGTAGTAGTACATTTCTGAGGCCACCACTAACTAGAAAAAATTGGAGGTGATATATATATATATATATATATATATATATATATATATATATATATATATATATATATATATATATATATATATGTGTGTGTGTGTGTGCGCGCACCCAAAAGAGCTAGGTCCATAAAGTCATTGATGAGACTTTGGACCACTTTGAAATTAACAAAAAAGCATGGTGGTCCATTAAAATATATGTGCACATTATTTACCACAACCCTAAAACTGGCATGTGTTGAGGCCTAACTAGCTTGACTTGCTAGTTGCTACTATATACGACCTACGAAAATTTTCCTCAATTCATGCACGTACAATCATATATAATTTAATAATTCCTTTAGCTGCATTAAATAATTATATATGGCATGCAATAATGGAGATTATTTTTCACTATGGCTTGATTTTGGTACGTGACTCTAATTCAGATTTCTAGCTATATATGGTACTTGAACTCTTGCATTAAGATTTAAGAAAAAATGAAAAATTTTACAATTTTCAGAAAGGAAAGTTGCTATTTTATATTTTATCTGTGAGTTATTTTAAGGTTATCTTTTCGGAAAATGATATATTGGCCGGGGATTGTTGGTGGTTTGTGTACGTAGTCAAATTATGTGTTTCTTTTTGTTATAAGTATTGTATAAATATTTATGAATTTAGTAGCAAATAATAATATTAATAATAATATGCAAAAATAACATTATTATAACTAAAATTATAAGAGTTTAAGAATTTTTTTTAAAAAAATCAAGACGCATAAGCTTATACGAGGAAGTGGCTTTTAATCCGATCTAGGATGGGTATTTTGAAAAAAATTGACGTTTGGATTGAATACTCTTTTTATGTATGTCTTACATTACAAAAATCATAGTCGTCTGGTATTCCGTTTTTAAAATACAGACTAAAAAATTGTGACAATATCTAACCGTAAAAACTGTCATAATTTTTCATAACTAATTTGTGTTTTAAAAACTGACTGTCAGATGACTGAAATTATTGGCATGCTTGACATGCATAAAAAGAATATCTAATTCAACAATTAATTTTTCAAAATATCCATCCCAAATAGTGCATTCATTCATCATCTTTCTTGAGCTAAAAGCCCACTCTTTCATGAAATACTCTCTTAATGGCTTTATGCATGCTTGTTTCACCTATATGTAGATCTGAAGAAGAAGAAGAAGAAGAAGAAGAGGAGGAGAAAGCCAATGGGCCAAGGCCCTTTTTCCAAATCCACTCTTTTCTTGACTGTTTGGAGTTGGTTAACTACATGCAAGAGTTCTTTTTCGTAATTATTAAGATTCATATAGTTTGAGTGTTTGACTAATGTGTAACAACTACCGACTTGATGCAACCCTAGCTCCAATCTTCACTATTTTTCATCTTGCCAAGGTGTTTTCATCTACATTTGACTTATGCTTCTTCGTAGCATTTTGCCACATGCATGATTTTTAATGCATGACCCAACTCAACCAATCATAGTTTGGGACCATGCTTGGGCTGGACTTTCAAACTTTCACACTTGTCATTTGGGCTTTGGTTGAAAAGTAGGTTGCCAAACCTTAAATTAGCCAAAGTTCTACAATTAATTGATGGCACTAGAAATTTGGAGTCTTTTAGGAAAATTAAATCAGGTAAATTTAAATTTTTAATTTTATTTGATAAATTGATCGACTCAAAATTAGTTTAAAAAAAAAAAATTGTATTTATGTTTTATTTTTTGTGCAAGATCGAGTCTAAACTAATTTACATAATAAACTTATCAAATAGCAGTCAGTCAATAATATTATCAAGTTTAGCGAATTGAGTTTTTATATATACTTTCCCAATAAAAAATGCTATACAATCAGAAACTTTGACCCGAAATTAAAAACTACTCAAAGTATTACATATCATGGTGGTTTATAATTTCGGGTTAAAGTTTCTGATTGTATAGTATTTTTCTTTCCCAATAGTCTCCCGAATTCACACTCCACATGCTATAAATAAATGCAATTAAGAATAAAATTTAATAATATATAGGAGGCTTTATGGTGCCTTAGGAGTCTTGCATGCATGCACAGATGAAGGAAATCTGAAACATGTTTAAGAATCTAGGTGGCACAATGTCCATCCACCACGTGGACCAATCATATTGTACCACATGGCATCCTTTGAGGGTCCAAATGATTTCTCCCTCCATTCTCCTACCTCAAAGCAAATGCTTACCAAATACCAAATGTGAATGTCTCCAAGGCCACTGGCCTTCAAAGCCTACGCAATAAACAAGTTCACGCTCAGTCAAATCTGCCCTTAATTATTATTTATTTTATTTTATTTTATTTTTACTATATTAGGTTGGGGTGCATCTGGGCTTGGGTTTTGCTTCATAGGTCAGACTACTAGAACATCGATTGGGCCAAACAATGGAAGGAAAAGTTGGCCCAAAGTTACATCTTATACTAACTTTTGAGCCAACCCAATAATTTTGAGTAGAATTAGGTTGTCATTAGTTTGAAAAAGAACTTCAGTCCATTTCTCAATTCACTCATGGGCCTAAAAAAAATGCAAAACTCTTACCTCTCTTTCCCAACTATTCTTCGCATGTACTTCAAGACATGTGCCTTTTTTTTTCACATTTTTTTATTTTACTTATTTATTTATTTTGAATGTCAATGTGTACATAGAAAAGAGTAGTTTTCTTTCTACTTAATTTGGTAAATAAGACTTGGCAAGGGAACCCTTTTTACCCATTTCACCCAAAGTTAGATCTGGGCCATCCATGCATGTTAGGATTTGATCCCACCAGATGGTGGATTCCAGTAATGAAATGCAGCATTTTTCAAGTGATGATTTTGATTTTTGATGGAGAAGATGAGCCTGCAGGGCCCTCTGCTTCAACTGCAATCATTTTGTTTTTAAGCCGATCCACTGAAAATAGTACATCGGATCTTCAGGCTCCAAGTCTCCTAATTTGTTAAGTTTAATACATACGGATAGTTCTGTCTTGGGTAAAATTTAAAAAAAAAATAGAAGAAAGAAAGATAGGGGGAATCACCTGGGCCAATGGATTCATATAGGAATATTTGTAGAGTGTCCGTCCAGACTGATAACATTTCTAATGAGTTAGGGTATCTCTAATAGAACTATCAAATTCTTTCCATCAAAGCCAAAAGTTGATGAGAAAAAGTGGTTTTTTTGTGTTTTGGCTTTGGCCTTGGTGGGAATTGCTCCAATAGTGCATCCATCAAATTGGGTGGGCTATATATTGCACGCTAGTTTACTAAAGGCAGCCCATTTAAAATTTTCATTGGGTCTATTTTACCATTTTCTAACTACAGCTCACTAATTTTTAGGCAACCCATCACCATACAAAATAAAAGTATTAAAATGTCATAATGCCCCAAGTCTAAATACAAGACACAATTCCATTTGCAACCCATTACCCCTAACACTAAACGTAAAACATATTACCACAACACTTTCATTTTAGGTTTGTTCGTATATTATTGGTAAATATTATATTTAGAATAAACTTACTTCAAAACATGAAAAGTAGCATTTTATAACCATTATGGTATAATGGTGTTACGAAAAAACCTCTATTTCGATCGGAAAAAAAAAAAAAAAAAACTGTGTTCGTGTTCGCATTCGGATTGGTAAATCCGAATATTAAGCTTTAGTATTCGGTAAGCCAATACTATGAAACACTATATTCCACTCCAAAAAATTGAATGTAGTTTGCAGTCTTCCTAAAGCTAATGTCGAATATGTAATTGCTGAATAGTAAACCTACATATTCAGCATTAGCTTACCGAATACTAAAACTTCATATTTGGTATTGACTTACCGAATATTAAAGCTTCATATTCGGATATACCAGTCCGAATGCGAACATGAACACATTTTTTTTTTTCAATTTTTCGATCAAAATAGATGTTTTTTTTTTTCGTAACACCATCATACTATAATGGTTATTAAACGCTACTTTTCATGTTTTGAAGTAAGTTTATCCCAAATATAATGTTTACCAATAATATACAAACCTAAAACAAAAGTATTTGGGATAATATGTTTTAGGTTTGGTGTTGGGGTAATATGGTGTTGGGGGTAATATGAGTTGTTAATAATATTTCTGTTACGTAATGGGTTGTAGTAAATGGGTAAATGGGTATATTAATTAAAATTTTATTGTGTTGCCTTTAGTAAAAATAACAAATTGTGGGTTGTACTTAGAAAATGGGTTGCCTTTAGTAAAAGGTGTGCTGTATATAGCCCCATGCACCCCATCAAATGTTGGCTCAATCACTTATATTTTCACTTTTACCATCATTCTTCCTTATTAATTACATCAACTATCATTCGTTCATCTCCAAAATCCAACCACCATTGAGTGAATGTGTGTGTCAAATTGTATGATTTTTTTTTATTATTATCAAAATTACAAAACTGCTAATATTAGGTCTTGTACAGTCATTTGTGGTGAATAGTTTGGAAAACTGACCGTTAGATTAGATACCACTATCATGAATGTCATGCATGCCAAAAATCATAGTTTTTTGGAAAACTGTGATTTTTTTGTTCTATATATATATATATAAATATATACAATCAGTTTTCTCATAAACCAAACATTGGATCATTATGATTTTTGGCAAGGATGACATACATGATAGAGATATCTAATCCAACGGTTAGTTTTTCAAAAAATTTATCGCAAGTGGTTGTACAAGCGGGCACCTGATACATCTTGCATAAGATGCACCTGATATTAGCAACTCTGTATCACATTAATATGTTAATTGAGCAACTTATTATTTTCTCTTGATATTAATAAAAGATAAAAAATTTAATAAAAGATAAAAAAAATTCTACATAAATTAAATTAAAAAAAAAAAAATTTCTCTTGATATTCTTTCTCTGCCCCAAAGAAATACCCTCACACACACACACACACACACACACACACACACACTCTCTCTCTCTCTCTCTCTTTGCACAGTCAAACCCCTTCTTAGTGGTGTCAATTTGGTCGGATTGGGTCGGCCCGGTCCGTTAAGAATTTGAACTAACGGGCTAACGGATAGGATTATGCTTGGTCCGTTAAGCTATCGAATCGGATCGGGCAGGGCCAGCCCATTAAACTGAAAGGCCTGTCCAATTCGATCCATTAGACTGGTCCATTATGTTAACAGGCCAAAAGGGCTAATGGATTGGATCAGAGTTGGCTAGATCGGACTAATGAATCATAAAATTTCATTATGTTTGTTGTCCCAAGTTATATAACCCTAGAGGGGGGGTTGAATAGGGTTTTGGCAAACTTTGATCAAATATTACCAAATAAAAATTATGGTTCAATTAATTAGCGGAAGCACAAGTAAATAACAATTAATTGAAAATGAGAGAGAGTTAGAGAAATCAAACACAATGATTTAACGTAGTTCGGACTCTGCCTACGTCCACGCCTTAAGCACCAAGCTCAAAGATTACTCAATCCACTATGGATTACTCCTTCAAGGTGGAGAAACCTTTACAACAATCTTCTTTCACGGAAGAAGATAAACACCATAATCTTCTTTCACGACAGAAGATTAGCACCAATGCTCAAACTTGATTTTGACCAACAAAATCCAAGTTCCACAAGGGTTACAACCCAACCTTTAGCTCACAAGAAATACAATCAGATTTGTGTGCAATGAATAACTCTTTTAGAGTAGATGAAGTACAATTGAAAGCTCTCACTAATATCTCTCAAAGATAGAAACTAAATTTGGGCTTAAGAGAGAATGAAGATTCTTGACTAAATCATACAAGATTGATGTAAAACAAGTTGGTATATGTTTGTATATGATCAGCTATTTGTTTGAGACTCATACAATGAGTATTTATAAGCCCCAAGAAGAATATGGCCGTTATGAGTAAAAATATAGCCGTTTGGGTTTGTCAAAACTAGCCGTTATAAGCAGTGTTATGAAACCCGGACCGGACCGGCCGGTTCAACCGGTTGAACCGGGAACCGGACCTCTGTCCGGTTGGTTTAACCCATAAAAACCCAGTCATCACAAAAACCGACTGCTTTTGTTAAAACCGTTCTAGCCGGCGGTTAAACCGGCGGTTTTCCGGTTTTATTGGGTTATTAACTGAACCGCCCGGTTTTTTGATAAAATCAAATTTCAGTCAAAATTACCCAAATGCCCCATATTTTTTTGACAAACCTGTTATGCTTAGAAGGCTAAAACAGTAACTGTACACTAAAATCCAAACTTCAATCTTCATTCTTCAGTCCTCATGACAAACCTGTTATGCCTAGAAGCCTAATCCCTTACGAGTTTGGACCGCCATTCATCATTCATCAATGTGAATCCTCAATCCTGATTCCTGAATCCTCAGTTCCTCAGTCCTCATAGACTCCGGCATCACGACTCACAAGCTTTCCGGCGGCTGCATGGATGGCGACGGTGACGGAAGCACGGCGAGTTTGGTAGGAAAGTGGGATTTTGGTGATTCGGGGGTTTTGGGGTTGAGGGAGGAGTGATGAAGACTGCATACTTCCGGTTTAATAAGAGGTTTCCGAGAAAATGAAAGAAAGATTGTATAGATTACTTGAACAGGGGAAGCTTTTGTTTTTCTTGGGACGAGATGATGACAGTGAGATGATCGAAGTATGGAAAGAGAGAAATAAAGTATGGGGGTACGGTTTTTGAAGCATTGAAAGAAAGCATCTTGTGTGTCAGATGTCTATCCTTATTCCTTAGTATATGTATTTTATATGGAGGAAAAGTTGTTTGGCTGGATGAAATCTTATCTCATAAAGTCATATGCTGATCACGTGACATGAATTATCTTTACAATTGACACCTAACCACCTCATGCCATGCCACGTGGTTCGCACCTAGTTTCATTCAGGCTTTTAAATATTCAATTAATCAATAATTTAAATAATGACATGTAGATATTTCTTACTTTTTATTTTTTTACTTTTTTAAAATAAATAATATTTAATTTTAAATTTGATGTGTTGGTGAACTTTTGAATTATATATGTTAGTATTTTAGCAATATGTTATTAGTATTATGCATTGTTGAGATATTGACATATTGTGTGATTAGAAATTATAATTTATAAAGAATAGAGATACTTCTTAAAAAAAAATTAGAACTTTTAATCATTTATAGGATTTGTTTATGTATATTTTTTTAATTTTTTTAAGGTTTTTAATAAATAATAAATATTTTTCAATTATTTATTAATATATTTAATTATTTATGACGTCACGGTTCAACCCGGCGGTTCAACCGGTTGAACCGGTTGACCCTTAACCCGGTAACTTTTCCGGTTCGATGAACGGTCCGGGTTTTAAAACATTGGTTATAAGCTGCAGGGCACTCTTAGTCGACTAGGAAAAAAGAGTTAGTCAATTAGGTAGTTAAAATACTCTTTTAAAACAATTCGGAGTCGATTAGTTGACTAGACTAAAGGGTTAGTCGACTAGCATAGTGAAAATCATAGATTTTTGAAATCTGGGCTTGATTAGTTGACTAGACAAGGAGGTTTAGTTGACTACAAAAGGTTTTCAGAAAATCTGCTTATTGCTACTACTTTAGTCGATTGGGCTCAGAGGATTAGTCGACTAGGCAATGTAGAAAACTAACTTTCTCAAAACTTAACAAGTCTTTTGAATTCAAATTAGCCCACTATGATTTCCACTTAGTTTTGATCAAAATATGATTTTCCAAATAAGTCAAACACTAAGGTCAATAGGTCAAGGTCTTTTGAGCCAAATAAAGTTCAACCTATATGAGAGATTTATACAATTTAATCCTAACCACTCTCACACAAGAACAAATAGATGATTTTATGATTTGATTTTTCAATTCTTGTGCTTGGCTTCATCTCTTGAACTTCATGGAGTAATTAATTCTTTTTCTATTTTATTTATTTTGGATCTCATTACTTTTTCCCTCTTTCTTCATAATTATTTTTCATTTTTTATTTAAAAGATTCCAGTGTACTTTTAACTTTCTTTGTGTTGTTTTAACATTTTTATTTTTTTAATAATACATCCAAATAAATTTTATTCAATTTGTTTAATTTTTAATTAATTTTTAATTATTCTTATATATTAAAATATATACTTTAACCATATAAATTTAGTTACAATTAAATGGTCAAGATCGTATAATCAAAATATGTTTATACATTCATAATTAATTAGATAAAATTTTATTGATAAGTCCCACGCACTGCACAGGTTTATGCTCATGTGCGTGTAAATATATAAGTCAATTACTATATATACTAATAAATAAAGCCAACAAGTTTGTTCGTCTCTTCAACTTTTTTTTTTCTCCAAATACCCATAAAGAACACACTTCTTGTATTATTGACTATAGGGATATATTTGTCTTTTAACTGTCAACCATCAATTACTTACCGGGTGATTCTATTGCCACCTACTCATATTACCTTAACAATAATCTCTTCCTATTAAATGTAGGGCTCTCCCCAGCCCTCTATAGAATAATAATTTTTTTTTATTTCTTTTATACTAGTCTTTTGTAATGATTGAATGAATATTTTTTTTTTTTGTTTTGGTCGAATCTTTACATAGATGTACATATTATTTTCATTTGTTTACACTTTTTTGTTAAATTTTATGTTTCATTAGTATTTATTAAGTGTATTAATTCTATATGCCTTTTGAATACCTAGCACGTTTGATAATTTTCTTGAAAAAGTAGATAAGAGAACAAAAAAATTAGCCCACTGAGACAAAAATCTTGGTTCGGCCGCTGTTTGGCCGGGTTGAATCTAGAGGTTCAGGCTAGTGTCATAAACCTGTGCTGTACGTCCACTTTACAAAAATCTGACAGTAAGAGAATCTAGAGGCTCAGGCTAGTGTCATGATAGGATCGAACAGGGGACCAGCTCCTAACTAGCCTTGGCCGGGGTGTGAGAAGAAAATTCAGGGACTAAATGCATGTCATGCCTGACGAACTGCATCTCAGCCTCTACCACTATAGATAAGTGAGTGTTCTAAAGTCTAGGAATAGCTTGATATTATTGACTTTTGAAATGATCTTACAAATAATATTAAAGTTTGATTGAAATGAAAATAGCTTTTAACTTCAGCTTAATTAATTTGTTCGATCACCGCTTACCTTAATTACCCTTGCTTTCACCAATAAGCTAGGTGGATTATTTTGCCTTGTTCTAATGGATTTACGGTAATAGATAATGAAAATGATTGACATTCTAAAGGGGTTCAGCCGAAGGATAGTACAGTACAAGGCCAAGGCCATACAATAGATGAGTAAAATCTCCTTAAAATTAACAATAATTCTATTCGTCCTTCTTCATACATTCGACCAATTTGGAATAGTTATTTTGAAAAATCGATCGTTGGATTTGATGCTTCACTTACCATTAAAAAAAAAAAAAAGGATGCAAAAAATTACATTGATCCAATGGTTAGTTTTTTAAAAATAGATGTTAATTTTCACAATTTCTTCACTTTTTTTTTTTTCACATTTTTTTTTTCAAAATTACAAAAACCGACCATTGAATTAATGTAATTTTTTTTTTTCATACATGATAAGTATAAGTGGAACATCAAATCCAACAATCAATTTCTCGAAATATCTGTCACAAGTTGGTCAGATACAAGAGAAAGAACATAAACAAATGACAAAGAATAGAAATAAATGACAAAAATGGAGGACGAATGAAATTTTCTTAATTTTAATTTCATTTTTTTAAAGGATTTGACGTTTTCTCTTTTTACTTCTCCCTACTTTCTTTTTATTTTCCTCATATATTTTTTGTTTTTTGGGCCAATTAAGGATACATATTTTCAAATTCGGGATTGCTTTGGACTTGGCCGATTGCTTGGAGAGTACGTATGAATGAAATAACCATTTTGGCCCATTTGATTGGAATGGCTTGGGCTTTGCAGTGTAGTTGGAGCATCAATGATAATTGAAAAGGACCGAATCAGTAGCTTTGACGCAGCCTCTCATAAGGGATTTGGATTTGCTCTTTTGATCAACACCTATTCATCATCTAAATCAATAGGTGAGGTGGTTCCATATAACAGTTTGAGGGGATTCAAAGGTCTCATTTATGGCCTTGACTTGAACACTAAATGATAATTTTTTTTTTAGTAATAATTCAATGTTTCTGACTCACTCTTTTAGTAATAATCACGATGATCCGACAGTCAATATATATATATATATATATATATATATATATATATATATATATATATATATATATATATATATTTTTTAAATGTTACTGTAAAAAACTATGTATATGTTGTTTTTCAAATTATCATAATTTTTTCTTGATTATTTTTTTCAGAAACTGACTGTTGGGATTACTGTAATTTTTTACTGACACGACATATATAATAGGAATCTATGATCGAATGGTCAGATTTTTAAAATTTATTTTGCAACTAGCCATATAGAGGTCTATTAACATTATATATTTTTTGTTATTTCTAAAATCAGCTCAAATCTAAGGCTTCTCTATTAATTGTAACTTAGTAGTGTGACTTGTCCGCACTAGATTGATCGACACCCTGTTGATAAAAAGGATAATCAACAACAAACCCAAATTTTGTTGCAAAACAAAAGCATGAAACCTAGCTCTAGGGTAGCGCAAGTAGTACATAATGGGAGTAAGCCATCAATCCGGACTTCAGTTTCTTGGAGCCATACTGTAAGAATTATTTTTTGTGAATTTTCTAGTTTCACTGTGAATGGTTTGTTTTAACCGGATCGGAGAGGAACTTATTCTAATGCACGTAAGTTTATTCATGTTACCACTCTCTCCCATACAAAATAAATAAAAGCACGTGAAAGCATAAAGTCGTTGTAATAATTGAATGCCGAATATGTTTTTTTTTTTTGCTGGCCCGCCAGTGTTGTAATATAGCCATACATCCACCCACAAAAGCTAAAAAAAAAAAAAAAAAAAAAAAAAAAAAAGTGAGGAAGTGTAAGGACAAATCATGATGATTATTATTTTTTTTGGCAAAACAAATCATGATTTTCCAGATAAATATTTGTTTGAATTTTGAATTAGTCTACATTCTAACCAGCAGTAGCTGAATTATTTCCGAAATTTATCACAAATTTCACTAATTTGCCTCTTTTTTTTTTTTTTTCAAAAAATTGGTGGAATTTCATTTTCTAGACATAAATATTAAAATTATTAAAATATATAATTTTCATATTTATTTTTCCAATAAGAGGCTAAATTTGTTTCATGCAAATTTATCCTCAAATCAACATACTTTAGAGAACTTCTTGCCGCACTTGGGTTTGGTTATAAATTTTTATAATCTTCCCCTTACAAATTAGTTAGTGTAACAATAATAAGATAATACCATATTAGCATAGTGTGTATGGTTTGCTAGTATGTCATAACACATCAATCCACTCAATTACCCATATATATATTATAAGGGAAATTACAGATTGATCCCCCTATACTATCAGGAAAAACATACTTTGTACCCCTGAACTATCAATTGTGACATATTGACCCCTTGTACTCTTAATTTGTGACAGATTGCATCCTTCCATCAACTACTTAGACATCTGTTTAACAGAAAAAAGTCGCGTGCATTTATATATTCACTTAATATTAGTGAAAAATACCTTAACGTAAATGCACTTGATTTTCTATTTGTTAAACGGATATCCAGTCAGTTGATCAAAGGGGTGCAATATGTCGTAAATTGATAGTATGTGGGATCAATGTATCATAATTGATAGTTTATGAGTGAAGAATATTTTTGCTTTATAGTATAGAGTGTCAATTTGTAATTTTTCCTATATTATATTAATGCTACATTATAATTTCAGGAGTCACCTCAGTTTTAAGAAAAATAATTTACGTTTTGCTTCCCTACAACATTTTTCATTTTAGGATACACATGCTAAAAGATCAGTGGGCATTAGTTTAAACAATAACTATATGTAACAAGACCAAGTTTCAAAGGAAGCTAGGTATATGATTATTGATTTTTATATAGGCTTATAGTTTACGAAAGAAAATACAAAATATATATAATTCTTTTTATTAATTGTATAATATTGCCTTCGGTGATATTTGACACGTATATTATACCATTT
>JAESVK010001325.1:2600380-2635343 GCA_017140935.1 Hamamelis virginiana | reverse complement strand
AAACCAACCGTTGGATCACTGTGATTTTTGGCAGACATGACATACATTATAGGGGTATCTAATCCAACGGTCAATTTTTAAAATTTTAATCACAGATGGCTGTAGAGGAGGGCACCTGATGCATCTTGCATCAGGTACACCTTATAACAGCACCTCTGTATATATATATATATATATATACATATAGCTTCTATTATAAGGTGTACCTTACATAACTTTACATAAGGTGACCTCTATAGTGCCAAATGCATATTATATTTTAAAAGATTGAGCTAGCGTTAGATGAACTGGTTATGAATTTCATGTTTACCAAAAATCATAGGGATCCAACGGTCAATTTTTGAAAATAATAATAATAATGGGAAAACTGGTGATATTTTAAAGAACAAAATGGTAATAAATTTTCACTATGAATATTTTTAGAAATTGACCACTGGATAACTGTGATTTTTGGCGAACATGAGATTCATAAGCAATTCATTTAATCCAATGGTCAGTTTTTCAAAATATAATCTGCATTTGGCCCCATAGAGGCCACCTTGCGCAATTTTGCATAAGGTACACCTTATAATAGAAGCAGTATACACACACACACACACACACACATATACAGTCTCGATTTAATCCAACGCTTAGTTTTTTAAAGAATTGGTATGAACTAGCCCCATGGATATTAAGAATAAATTTGGCATTATGGATAAATAAAGGATAGTTGTGTCATTATAATAATAGGAGTGCCGAATGCATTTTTTGGAGTGCGAAGAGCACCGCCCATATGAAATTCATAAAAGGCATATCTAATCCAACGGTCAGTTTTTTAAAATCTATTATGCATTTGAAACTATACAGATCACCACCTTAAGCAACGTACTCTCTTGATACTTGTCGAGTAAAGTTTGGGTAACACATGATTTTTACCCATGATTTGATACACAGTTTGAAAAACCCTATATGAAATAGGTATTTTGAGAAACCGACCATTGGATTAGATTATTTGACTATACACACCGCGTCTATCAAAAATCATATTGATCGAACGGTTACTTTTTCAAAAATATAACAGCTTTGAAATAAACTGTAAAAAATTATGGGAAAGTGTCACAGTTGGTGTTTTAAAAAATTTGTCGTTAGATCAATGTGATTTTTGACAGACATAATGTATATAAACGGAATATTTAATCCAATGGTCGGTTTCTTAAAATATCTATGTCATATATGGTTTTACAAACCATGTATCAAACCATAGGTAAGAAGCTTGCATCATTCGAACCTAACCCATACTTGTATATGTATATATTTGAAGTTTTGTCAAAAAGCAATTATGTTCTAGTCAACATGAAGCTCATAAGTAATTGTGGGATGCATACTTTGAAAAGCTGACTCTTGGATTAGATACTCTTGTTATGGATGTTACATTTGCCAAAAATTACAGTGATCCGATATTAGCATCTCAAAAATATAAACTATGAAAAATTTTGACTGCTGAAAATTATTATAGTTTTTCTTAGTGACATATCTGAGAAACTGATAATTGGTTCACTGTAATTTTTGAGGTAGTTTTGATTTTCATATGCATATTTTGATTCCTATTCGTCAAATTTTCAAAATATATATCCCACAATTATCTATAAATTCAATCCTGACTTTTACATAAACATTTCCATGTCAAAAAAGAACCTAGAAAAATAGATTATAGATGGCATCCCTCAATTATCTATAAATTTTATAATTATCTAATCTTATTGTCAATTTTCAAAATATACATCCCACATATATACATCCCACATACTTTCACGAGCAACATAGTTTATAGATGTCAATCAGGTTCCCCTCTTTACAAAAGTGGTTAGAAAAATCACAACGATGTCAAGATAGGCCGGAGAGAGAGAGAGAGAGAGAGAGAGAGAGAGAGAGAGAATGGGGAACGTACAGGTTTTCGTGGCGATGGTGATCGCGGTGCTTGCTCAAGTTGGAAATATGCTAATAAGCAAGGCAGCCATGTCAAGAGGAATGAGCAACTTCGTCTTCGTTGTCTACTCCAATTCCCTTTCTGCCCTCATCCTTTTCCCTGCTTCCTTCATCTTCCACAGGTGATCTTAATTAATCTCACTCTTCTTCATTTCTTCATAATACTTGACACTAATTGTTTGCGCATTTTCTTGTCAGGTCCGAGCGTCCTCCACTCACCTTCAGGATCCTCTGCACTTTCTTCTTGCTTTCTTTAATAGGGTTAGTAAATTGCATCCATATATACATACTCATTGGATTATATGGTGGGTTTGCTTTTGATTCTTCATCGATCTGCACCTTCAAGTTGCTCATTCTTAGATTTTTTTTTTTATTATTTTTTAAGTGATGCCCCACGAAATTTCAATTCTGGGTTTGTTTTAATTCGTTTACTTTCTTGTGAGAGAGAGAGAGAAATTCATTGATTTTTTTTTTTTTTTTTATTTATTGTTCTGTACAGAGGTCCTGGGCAGATTTTCATATTTGCTGGTATACGATACAGCTCTGCTACTCTTGGCACGGCCATGAGTAACCTCATTCCAGCTTTCACCTTCATACTTGCCATTATTTTCAGGTTCTACTCTTTACTTTCTTCTCACAATTAAATGGTTTTCTAGTTCACTGAACATTATTAGGACCATAACACAATTTTTTTGAAAAAAGTGTTCATGTAAACATACATGCAAGTAACAATCAATTATCATGTCTCACAGACCGCCATGTTTTCTCTTAGGAAGAAAATCCCACCATAAAAATGGGTTTTCCCTGCAAATAAGGCAAACTCATATATGTAAATAGCCACCGCTCCCAGCACTACTTACACACCTTCATAGCAAAGCCCCAGCTTAGATAACATGTCTGCTGCCCTGTTATCTTCCCTGTAAACAGGGTCAACTCTAGAAATTAACTTCAAAATCTGGCTAATAAAATTTGTCTGCATGGATTCAAATGAGTATTTTTTTTTTAGGATGGAAAAACTAGATTGGAGAAGCTCAGGTACCCAAGCTAAATCCATGGGAACCTTAGTATCAATCACTGGGGCATTTATTGTCACATTCTACAAGGGTCCACCAATCATCAACCCACCCTCACTTTCTGGCTCACCATTCACGATCACATCACCAGTCTCTGCCTCACCTTTTCAATTTCTTCTCTCACCAAAATCAAACTGGATCCTTGGTGGATTCCTCTTGGCAGCTGAGGCTCTGACGACTTCACTCTGGTACATTATGCAGGTTAGAATGAATTAATATAATTAACCCTTCTTCTTTAAATTAAAGCACACAACAAAAAATTAAATTAAAATTTTCATTTTCCACTTTAATGTTTGCAGACATCAATTGTAAGGAAGTACCCAGCAATCCTGATCATAATGTCCTATTATTACTTCTTTGCGGCCATTCTTTCTTCCATAGTCACTTTGATTGCAGAAAAAGACCCAAGTGTTTGGAGGTTGAGACCTGATATGGGTTTGATAGCTGTCTTATACTCTGTAAGTGCGTAGATGACAGGCCTCACTATTTGTTTTGATTATTAGAACAAGGCAGTGATATACTAATATAAATCTTGAAAATTTTAAGATTGGACCGACATTTTATTGTCCATTTTAGTATATACAATCAGCCAAAGAGACATAATCAATGTAATATTTCTGATCAATCAATTAGTTAGTGCGCTGTTTTGCCAATTTCAAAAGTGAAGAAGAGTTATCTACTGAGGTTGATATGCTTTATAATCGATTAGTCATCAAGATGTTATGTTGAACTTTAATTGTTAACAATATAGGCAGTTATCGGAAATGTATATCGCATGAGTATGACGGCATGGTGCCTGCAAGAGACTGGAGCACTCTACATTTCTATGTTCAAGCCTTTGGGGATTATCTTTGCGGTTGTTGTCGGTGTCATCTTCTTAGGAGATGTTTTCTACCTTGGAAGGTATAATATATATATATATATATAAGCGATCATGTTAAGACGACCTCCCTTTTGGAATCTATAGAAATGATATTTTGAAAAATCGATTGTTGGATTATATAATATTCTTACGAATGTCTTGTCTGCCAAAAATCACAATAATCTGATAATCGGTTTTTAAAATACAATACGTGAAATGCTTAGACAGTATTTACTGTTGGATGCTGTAAAAATTGTTTAAATGTTTGTATTTTAAAAATCAATTGTCGGATCACTATACTTTTTAACAGACATGACATATATATAAAGATTATCTAATCCAACAATTGATTTTTCAAAAATACATCTCCCAGTGAAAATGTCCTTACGATTAGAGCATAAGAACATTCTTATAGGATCGGTTCTGTATATATTGTTAATATACAAGTGAAAAATGGAAATATAAGTGACCCATTGATTTCAAAATTTTGTTGCAGTCTGGTTGGTGCAGTTGTTATTGTCACTGGATTTTATGCTGTGATATGGGGAAAGGCCAAAGAAGAGAAGATGGTCAAGGAGCTTGGAGTGGGGTCCTTGGAAGATTCATCCAGCCAAACAGTCTCTTTGTTGCATAACAAGATAGAAGAGATATAGAAATATCAGCAGAATGTTTCCGTAACATTAAATTGGAAATCTAGGGCAAGGATTTGATGGGGACCTTCACGTGTGCGCGCGCACATGTGTGTGTATATATATATATAAAACAGTGGGCGTGGGCATATATGTATAGGTGCTTGCTTGGAGAATAAAGGGGGGCAATTGTGGGTTTTCAAAATGTTTAAAGGGCAAAAAAGTCATTTCACCCCATAAAACATAAATCCCTCCACTTTTTCGCCCAACTTTGGGCGGATGAGAAGAGGCTCAAAATCCCTCCCCTTTTCCTTCCACTTTTCCCTCCCCTTTTCCCTTCCCCCCATACCAAACACACTCAAATTTACACTTCCCTCCACTTTTCCCTCCTCCCCTTTCCCTCCTCCCACTTTTCCCTCCTACCAAACACAGCATAAATCTCAGCACCCATGCATCATAATTGTTTTTTTATTTTTTTATAAAAAATCAAATCTGAAATCAGCCAGCCAGCTAACTGCGAAGTGCATGTACGTGGTTGTGCAGAAAATGTGTGGTGGAGGATTAGATCTACTTTAACTATGGGGGCAAAGTTGCACAGCTACGTACCCTGCTCTTCAGTGTACTTGCAGAGCGTAAATGAAGGCTGTAGCAGTGTCCATTCACTTTTTTGTTAAAATATCAATTTGGTCTACTGGTATCTCGGCCAGCTTCCACGCTTACATGCACTTTGAGACTTCCGAAACAAAATTTGCCTGATCCGTGGTTCCGGATATTACCCCATGGGGCCGCCGTAGCTTAGTGGTGGAAGGAGGAGCCTCTGGATCCGAAAAAGTGAAAGAGCGTGGGTTTGAGTCCTACCGCCACTAAGCCTTCCCGACTTAAATGGTGTGTGTCTTGTGGGGGTCAGTGCACACACTCGGGGTTTTCACCCTAGTTCTACTCCAATAAAATCTACGAGCTAACCGCAACGGTCTCATAGGACGGAAGACAAGTTAGGGGATTTATCCTCGTCATAAAAAAAAAAAAAAAAAAGAATTTGGTCTCACAAGTCATAAATTAGTATTTTATTATTATTATTGGAATAGAATCCAAAATCTTATTTTATAAAAGTAAAGACATGAACCATTTAAGGTAAAATTCATGTTCAATTGAATTAATTATTTATGATTAATTAGTACTTAATTCGTATTAGGAGCAGTGGTAATAGCAAGGAAGCCAGCTAATGCATGAAATGAAGTCATCCCACCCCAAGTTGCAGACAATTGTGGCAATTCAGTAGGTTGTGTAATTCAGTAATCTATTACTATAATATATGTCAAGCCCTCTCTCAACGGGCGGCTGAGTTTGCAAACAAGGGTCAAATAATTAATCGGACAAATATTGGGTCCATAGGGTTGCTTTCTTTAATTTTCCAATCAAGATTCCTCCTCCCTCTTAACAAGATAAAATGAAAAATAAAAGATTAAAGGATATTGCTAAATGGACTGTTTTGGCAGACTGTTGGAGTGACAGTCGCCCTCTAACACAATCTTAACATTGAGTTTGAGACAGAGTATAGGCTAATCTTATCTAACTTTTTTTTTTTTTTTTAATTTCAAAATTAAATAAACGAGTTTCTATAATTATTAATTTGTAATGCCTATACCATGCTGGCTTTTGAGGATTCGCGCACATAAAAATATATCGATATTCATTTGTTAGTATTAGAACAGGTTGAGTTAAAATATAAATATATTTCTATTGTTAGAAATTATAAAAAAAATTAAATTAAATTAAATTAAATTGATGAACTTTGTCTCCTTTAATGATGAAAAATGGACCAAAATGAGAGTAAAGTGTCACAAAATAAAAAGGATAATTCTTTGGAAGTGATTTTAGGTAAAACTAATCCAAACAAAGTCTAAGTGTGGCTCCACTCATGATTATCTCCGAGAATAATATTTGTACTTCTCCCTAATTCACACCACTTGTTTAAGGTAATTAATTATAATTTGACATGTAATTGAAAGAGTTGTTCATACATGGGTGTTGCACAAGAAGGGGCCTATCCATGTCATGGAATAAAATATTTACGATATTATCGATATGTCTCTGATATATCCATATATTTGAGGTAATCGATACAATATTAGACTTGCTTGTCTTTACCAATATTATATCCATTGTAATTTAAATCGATATCGATATTGATATCGATATTTTCGTTACAATTGATATATATGTGTTTTGGGACCATCAATATATCTGTTAATATTGATATTTAATTCTTTGATCTTTGTAAGCACGTTTAGATCACTTGGAATTGTCGTTGCAGTTTTTATGAGGGTTTCATTTTTTTATATCAAAATTACGGGAAATTGACTACATGCATAAAATGCAAGACAATAAATAAATTAAGATTTTTTTTTTTTTTTTTATCAAGAAGTCCTAAATTGGTTTCTTTTTTATCCAAAAGTCCAAGTAAATGGTTTGTATATCCAAAAGTCTCTCTCTTTTTTTTCTTTTTCTTTTTCTTTTTTTTTTTTTTAACCTAGAAGTCCATTTAAAAAAAAAATAAAAAAAAGAAGTTCTAGAACCTCTTTTTAAGATAGATTTTTCCTTTCTATATATTCTTAATGGAGATTGTGTTTTGCATCTTGGAATATGCAGATCCCATAATTCTCCAACGAAATTGAGTGTTTAGAATTTTGAAAATTTTTTCAAATTTAATACAAGATTATGAAACAATTTGAGCATTTTATCCTTTGTATGAACAGAGCATCTACTTCCTGTTGATTTTTGGCGATTGTAGGCATGTTTTGAAGGTTTGATTCATTTGGAGCAGAGTTTCCATGGACTTATTGCGATTTTGATTGATTTTTTATTATTTATTATTATTATCATTCTTAATTATTTTTGCATCATCAAAAGATCAGTATACATGTTTATTTTATAAAATATATATAGCATTAGTTTTTTATTCATTACTTGATTGTTCATTCATTCGTTGTTTTTCCGAAAGTATTTATGGTTTCAGGTATGAAATTTTTTAACTTTTTGATATTTATTTTCAAATAATGGTGCAAATGATCTTTAGATTGGATCATTTGCGATAATTTGCAGAAAACTGATGTGTTATTTTCAAAAAATTGATTTATATATATATATATATATATTTCTAGAAAACTGATTTGTTTTAGATTCCAGAAAAATTATGTGTTTTGCTTTGTTTTGATATTTTAGATCTTTTTGGTAGCTAACCAAAAAAATATTTTCTTATTTAATTGTTTTGATTCAATAATATATATATGATTAGACTGTTTTGCTTCAATTTTACTTTTTGAGAAAAAAATGATGTGTTTTAATTCTAGAAAATTGATGTGCTATTTTTTTTTTTTAAAATGATTTGTTTTAAATTTCAAAAAAAACCGATTTGCATCAGTTTACAGAGAATTGATTCACTTTTTAACTTTTTTATATTTATTTTCAAGTAACAATGGAAATGATCCAAGATCCCTAAATTAGATCATTTGCAAAAACTACTGATGTTGTTGTTGTTGTTGTTGTTGGTTTTTTTTTTAATAAGAAAAATGATTTATTTTAGATTCCAAAAAAATGATATGTTTTGCTTCGTTTTGATATTTTCTTATTTTTCTTATAGTTAATCAGAAAATATTGTCATATATATATATATATATATAAAATAGGAAGAATATTAAATCCAACTGCTAGTTTTTCAAAATATCCATTTTACATTGGCCAAAAGGCCAAGTCCTCATATAAAGAAGTCCTCATGGGAACTGCTAGTTTTTCAAAATATCTATTTTACATTGGCCAAAAAGCAAGTCCTCACGGGAACGGGGCTCGTGTGTGTGTGTGTGTGTGTCTATATATATATATATATAACTTCATATCTAAATAATCTTATCGATTTTGGAGGTGGGGTGCAGAGATTGGAGTTACAGTAGCGTTATGGGAGGTCGCTATCTCTACGATCTATAGATCGAGAAGAAGAAACTTGATAACAAGTTCGGCTATCCACACGCCAAACTAGTTTTTAGGGGTAGAAGGGAACATCATGTTAATCCTCCTAGGGTTGACCACGATCTTTGTCGTTGGGAATGTGGCTGGAAAATTGATACCCAAGGGTATCGTCCAGTCCCATAATCTCAATCAAGGATAACACTCGATTCTCTATCACAACCCCTAAGCAACTTTATCTCTTGTAGAGGAGTAGTTACATGTGGCGTCACACAAGACTCACTTTGAAATTCATGTCCTATGGTAGATCACTTGGGGGTATGTTGGCAAGTTGCTGGAAACGGAGAGTATCAATGAACAAAACGCGTACACTATTCGTAATAACAATGAAGATGATAAGCCTATCATGAAATACTACGGTGATGAAAAATAAAGTAATTTTTATGATATTAACATACATGCTTGGAAAGTCTTTCTAATGATTTTGGCAAGTTAAGGTTGAAAAGCTCATCGATTTTGACTATCTCCACCAATCTTTGATGAGTATATTGATGATGTCATTTAGACAGACATAATTGAAAATATAGAAGAAGTTTAAGATATAAATCAAGAAGTTATTGGGGAAGAGTTGACAGTTATTGTTGAAAGGGTCGATTTATTGAAGGTGAATCATGTCAAATTTTATATATGATGAATTCAACTTGCAAAATCCAATTAGCCCCTTCATTGATTTTGTAAGAGTTGAAGAGTTTGACTTGACCTTCAATCCTTATTTGATAAACTTTCTCAATCAATTGAAGTTTGATGCAAAAATCTTCAAAGTTATGCAAGTTCTGACGAATGTGAAATTAAATCGACTAAAATATTCCAAGTATTTCTTTAAATGGATTAGCCGACAACTGCTAGTCCAACGATATTTGCATGAAGGTATTGATTCTGACGAGGACCTATTAAATTCAAAGGTGAATTTTCTACAACTTGGGGAGGATAATGTAGACCAGTCTAGGCTTGGAACAACAAATAATGATGTCCATTTAAGCATTGGATCTGTCCAAATTTTGCAGTAACAAATGGACGTGTCCATTCCTAATTTAGACATGTCCAAATATTAGTAGTGGACTTTTCTAGATTTTTTTTCCTATTTTTAATATTTTTAGTTTCCTAGTTGGTTTGTATTAGGTTTCTATTAGTTTTCTAGTTTATTTGTATTAGGATTTCTACCTTTTTCTCTAAAAATAAGTAGTTTTTTATGATTAATAAAGTTATACTTGAGATATTTTCTTTTAACCCTAATTTTATTTATAATCGTTGAAAGAATAAGATTTAGGAAAAATGATCTAAAAGACCCTAAAACAGATTTTATTATCACAAAGTCCAAATAATAAGATCCCCAACCAAGAAACCTCTCTAGGTCAAATTTGAAATCAACTAATAATGAGTGAGTGACTAATATACCCTTTACATATTTTCAGTCAGCATTTAGAGATAGGGTTGACTTATCTTATAGGGATTATAACTATAATTCAATTTTATGAGAAGATTTTTTAAATTTGAATTAATTCCAAAACGTAAGGAATTAATTGAAAGGTGTTTGAATTTGAATCAATTTAGAAGACTATGAGCTTGGACCATGAGCATGTCTCCCTAAAAGGAAATTAAAGTAAATCTTATATCTTCCATTAGTAGTTAATACATGTATTTCTTGAACCTCTCTCTCTTAACTCTTTTCCCACACGCAACCCCACACTCCATATATAGATCTTCAGTGGCTAAGCTTAATTGCATGTTATATGGCTCCAATCTCTAAATGGAACAAAGTTTAATTTCCTTGCTTACTCATCTCAAATCAAAGTACTAGAAATGATGATCAGGAGGGAGATGGCTATTAATGTTGATTTTTTTTTATTTATTTTTTAATTTTTTTGCTTTCATGGTAAGTATTTATTTTTTATTTTTATAGTTATTTGATGTCATTAAAATGAATGAAAACATATCTACATACGGTATGTCATTGTGGATATACACAGAGATACATGTATCTCTATGCTTTTTCGATCATGTTTAATGCTTGAAGTATGTATATATAGAGATACATGCATCATTGTGTGTTTGGTGTTGATCTTCAAAGGCAATTGTGTAGAGATACATGCATCATGTAGATCTCTATATTCCTTTTTAAGTCTTTTTCAAATATACATGTATCTCTGTGTTTTTTTTCAATTTTTTTTTTCAGACATACATGTATCTCTATATTTTTTTTTTTTTTAAACTGTTCGATGCTAAATATAACACGCTTTTTCAAAAATACATGTATGTCTTAGGATTTTTCTTAAAAAAATCTTTTCCAGGGATTTATGTATTTCCAAAATTTGTTAGATATATATATGAAATTTGACTCTATGATTTTTTTTACATTTTCATTCATGTAAACTTTTATATATATTCAAACCTAAATATATTTAATTTAAAAAAAAAATGATTTTGCTATCCAAAAATCTTGCATGGATAGTAAAATCAAAATTTGAAATTTCAAAATTGTTTAAATAGGAGCGAGATTTTAGGAATTTAGATATGAATATTAATAAAGTATTTTGGTAATTAACTGCCAAATATGGAACAAATCCATATATGGGCAATTATGTCTTTTTATACTCTAAAACTGCATATTCATGTATCACTAAAAACCGTAGGACTTACTAGTATAAGCATCTTATATCAAGGTCCTATTGGTATAAAATCCTAAAATTTATGTCCAAATTAATTATAAATTGCACACATGCAACATTTAAAAAAAAAAAAAAAAATTCTCTTTTGATTCACCAATGTCACCTGTTGATTTTTGGAATAATAATTGTAATCAAATTTTGACATTTTTGGACCGTCTACACACACTTTGAGACAAAAGTATCAAGACATTGTGTGCACCCATTAATTTTTATTTCATAACAAATCAGCTATAACAAGAGAACCAGAGCAAAACCTCACTCAATTAGATATTTGCAAGGTGCATATATATATATAAAAGCATGAAGTTAGTTAATAGATATTTATAGGATATATATTTTGAAAAACTGACTGTTGGATTTGATATTCTTCTTATAGATGCCTTGCATACCAAAAATCACGATAATCCAATATAAACATTTCAAAATATAGACTGGAAAAATTGTAAAAGTTGAAAATTGTCACAGTTTTTCTCAGTAACATTTTTGAGAAATGGACCGTTTGGATCATTGTGATTTTTGGCATGCATAGCATACATAAGTATAGTATCTAATCCAATGGTTAGTTTTTCGAAACATGAATCCCACAATTATATACTAGCTTCATGTTTACGTAAACTTATGTAAGCATTTGCTAACTTGATCAATTCTGTGTATATATATATATATATAATCCAACGGTTAGTTTTTCGAAACATGAATCCCACAATTATATACTAGCTTCATGTTTACATAAACTTATGTAAGCATTTGCTAACTTGATCATTTCTGTGTGTGTGTGTGTGTGTGTGTATTGATGAGGGTAAAATCGTCATCAGCTCTTTATATATACGCATTTCCGATCCAATAAATGAATAAAATATTCTTTGGTCAAGCGAAGAGAATATCGGCCGTTATCCGAACTAAGAAAACGGACAAGATGCACACCCGACCTGATAGATCGAAACTATTCTGGATCTCGACGAGGAAGAATTCATCCAACAAATTGAATATTAATTTGTTTTGTCCGATCTCTGATATATAAGCACGTGACTATAAAATGGACTACCGATCTAACTATAACAAACTCATCATTACGAAAAACGAATATACGCCGACAGGTTCTGACCTCCAACAGCAATCCTCATGATTATTTCGATTTGATGGTGACATATTGTTACACACATGATGCACAAACCAATAATACCCTCAAACGACGTAACAGAAATGGAAAAAGCACTCGAGTATTTTCTCAGGAAATCACCCTATAAAAAGGGAAGGATCACATCTCATGCAGGTATGAAAAACTCTCCCTAGAAAATACACACTATTCTGCTTTGCCTATGTACTGACTTGATCGTTGGAGCTTTGCAGGTATAACACCGCACCGGTGTAAGTTGTGTCTCCGTTGATCCAGCAGTCCGAATTATTTGTCTATTTCCTTTTACCTCTTTTTGACATCAACATATATATATATATATATAGCAATTTTCTTATAAGGATTTCTTTATATGAGGATTAGGCTTTTTACTTAATGTAATATGGAAATTTTGGAAAATCAACTGTTGGATTAGATATTCTTCTAATGTATGTAATGCATGCCAAAAATCAAAGTGATTTGACGATCGGTTTCTAAAATACAGAATATGAAAAACTGTGACTGTTAGATATTGTGATAATTTTTCACAATCAGTATTTTAGAAACCAACCGTCAGATGAATGTGATTTTTGGCATGCATGTCATACATAGGAAGAATATTTAATCCAACAGCCAGTTTTTTAAAATATCCATCCTACATTGGCTTAAAAAGCCAAGTCCTCATGTAAACTTATCCGAGGACGTCCTCATAAGAAAAGGACTCTCTCTCTCTCTCTCTCTCTCTCTCTATATATATATATATATAGTCCCAGCCAATTTAGTCAGCAAATGCTGATTTTCGCGAAAGTCAGAATGAACCTCATAAGTAATTGTGGGATGTATATTTTGAAAAATTGGTCGTTAGATTAGATATTCTTAAAAATTAATTTTTCATTTTCATTTTAGTGTTTGTTTTAACTTAGTTATAAAATAAAAATTCATTTTTTTTAAAAAATACTTTTTCTAAAAATATACTTTGTTACGTGATGGTGGGTGTGTGTGTGATGACAGTAATGGTAGAGATGGGCGGTGATAATGAATTATTGGTGATGTTTAGAGGTGATGGTGTTGATGGATGGAGGTACTAGGCAGCAATCGCAATGATGATGGACAGTGGCGGAGCCGCATATTGGTCCTAACTTTTCAAACACCGTACCCTCTATATCCTATGTAATATATAATACATCATCTCTAGTGTTTGTAAGAGGGCACTACTAAATGAGTAAAAATGGCACCCCAATAGGAATTGAGTTGGTAGGGGGAAAGAGAGAGAGGAGGGGGGAAGTCCATATATTTTTATCCCTCATCATTTATGTTTTTATTAATATATAAATATTCTATTTTTAACATCTTTATGCTGATTTGTAATGGTAATGAACAAGTTTGAATTATATTGATATACGCTAGCTTGAAAGCTTGGTATACCCATGTTTTACAAAAAAAAAAAAAAAAAAAAAATCTTGGAATTCCCATTTGGACAATTTTGAAAATCATGATGACTTGTCTATATTAAATTCTTTAGTTTTCTCTAAAATTTTTATCATATGATACAGTTTCATGAAGAAATTTGTGATAAATTTTACTGAATTTATTCCTAGTAAAATTCAAAAAATTTGTACATTAAGATAAAATATTAGTCTTCAATTTTAATATATTTTCAATTTTAATATTAGTCTTCAATTAAGATAAAAAATTTTGGATTTTTAGAGCTTTGGCACCCTCTAATAGAAAATTCTGAATTCGCCCTTGATAATGATGGTGATAATTGGTGATGTTGGGAGCGGTGGTGGTGAGCAGTAGTGGTGGTGGTGGACTTGCGACAGCAACGACGACGGCTAGTGGGATGGTAGCAATGTCGATGGCGACAACATTGGTGGATTGATGATAGTGGTAGCAACGTTGGCAGATTATTGGTGTTAGGAATGGTTGTCATGGAGTCGTGGTTGTGGTTGAGGTTGTGGTTGAGGTGGTGGCAGTAATGAAAGTGACAGTGATGGTGGACTTACTTAAATATTCTCAAAAATAAATTTTAAAAAGAAATAATGTCCCAAATTACAAGAGAAATAGGAATGGAGTTCCCTTTCATCCAAGTATCCAACCAAACATAGCATTAATGTCTATTTTCAAAAAAAAATAATGACCCAAATACGAAAATACAAGAGAAATAGGAATGGAATTCCCATCCTCACTCACCAAACGTGGTCTTAACACTTTAAAAAGTTCACCTTGAAATAATGACCCAAAGTTCACCGTGGTGAAGAGGAGAGAGAGTGTGTGTGAGAGAGAGAGAGAGAGAGAGAGGGAGAGGGAGAGGGAGAGCCAGTGGGAGAGAGAGGGAGAGGGAGGATGGGGATGAAGGGTGCACTGCCATTTGTTGGCATGGTGATGGCGGAGTGTGCACAGGTCGGTCTCTTCACTCATATAACTTCCAAATTATCAACAATTATATCAAACCCTTCAAAACATAATAACACTCTGTCTCTCTATCTTTTCTCATTTCTCAGCGGATCATCTCGTCCACCACTCAACTTCTCCCTCCTTTGCAGCTTCTTCTTGCTTGGCCTATTTGGGTTAGTATACTGTATCTATATACACTCCATATGAATTATAAAAATTTGGGTTTGTATTTGTTTGAATTAAGAATTTGAATTCGAGAGAGATTGGTTTGATTGATATTGGTTTTGTACAGTTGCTTTGCGCAGATATTTGGGTATGCTGGTATTAATTATAGCTCGCCCACTCTAGGCACAGCGATGCTCAACCTCATCCCAGGTTTTACCTTCATACTTGCCGTCGTCTTCAGGTTCTGATTTCCTTTCACAATTGCTCTTATTAGTTTTTACAAACTGTTGTTGTCCTCTGTATTAAAATTGAATCCAATTTGGTTTTTCTCCCTTTTGTGTTGATGAGAATCGTTTCTGGGTAATTTATGAAGCTAATGCCATTAGATGAAATTGGGATTATTTTATATTATATCAGTGTTTTTTCGTTAGGAAAAATAGTACCTAGAGGAGGGGTTTATACTTGTATAAAAACTCTTGGTGTCCTAAATTGAGGTGATCACCAGCACACAGTTGTTGCTGGTTTTCAGTCATTAAAGGTGGATTGTGTGGACTAGAAAAGGTGTGGTTTTTAATTTCTAGTTTCTGTATTTGTGCTTGAATTGTTTAAATTGTACTTCCTTGATCTTTCATCATTTTTCTGGGAATATTTAACTCGTTCACACTTTGGCATTTCTAAGTCTTGTTGATCCAGATTGTAGCGTGGCACATATAATTGAATCCATACCATGAAATTTGAAAGGGTGTCTTCGATGAAGAGATTAATGTTACAGTGTACATCTTTGTGATCACTTCATCAATCGGGGGCTGGGACTATTCTTTCAATAAGTTTGCCATGGAATATTAGTAATGGGCTATCTATTTGGATAAGGGAAGATTAATGGATTCTATACCTCCCTGGCTGCTTAGGATAATCCTTACAAAATGAAGAGAGTGCAATCTCTGGTATGGATCTTCTGTCAGCAGGATGTGGAATTCATTGAGATTTAATTGATAAAGGGCTAAGGGCATTTGCTACAGCATCCCCCAGGACTATAAGGTGGATCAGTAAGGTGGTTTGATATCTATTGTCTTCAATCCCTTGAGAATGCTGCAGTAGATTTGATTTCCCGAGAGAGAGAGAGAGAGAGAGAGAGAGAGGGAAGGAGGGGGGGGGAGGGGGAGGGGAGATGCTATTCTTCAAAGTTTCAGTGCCTTTACTTATTCTTATATTTGAAAATCAAGGAAGGAGTTTCATTTCCAAAAACTACCATTGGATCTACAGGAAACACTAAAAGAATTTCGGTTGCCATTGGTGGCTGGTGAGTTTGTATTTGCACTATATGCCTGCACTTGAGGGGTTTTCTCCCACCCATATGGAAACATCCTCCTCTCTTTTGGTTACAGATTAATTGGGATGGTTCCTTTCTAGCCAAGGACCATCAGGCTGGCATAGAGTTATTGTTAGAGATCACTGTGGTTTCTTATTGATGGGATTGCTCTCAGGATGGGACTGGTCTTAGACAGTAAGTGTGAAGAGTTAGCCTTGAGGAATGCCTGAATGATGATTATGGCTCTTAATTTATCCCAAGTTTTTCTAGGGAGTTAATCTCAAGTGGTTTTTCTTGTTGATGAGTCTTCTTCCCAGTTCCTTGAGATTTTGCTGTTGTTCTTTGTGACATACTGGTATCAAAGGTATTAATAGCATTTGTTCCTGAGATTGAGATAAGGCAACTTCGAGGAGAGAGTAACTGTTGCTGCAAATTGGGCAGTGTTATCATCTTGGCAAAGAAAATGTCCAGCTCTGTGGGTTTCTCAATTCAAGCTTATCTGCTTGTTGTAATCTCATTATTGTTTGTCTCCACTGTTAAGGGGCAGGCTTTGTGTTGTGTCCTTTCTCTGTCCAAAAAATAAATAAATAAATAAATAAATAAATAAATAAAGTTAATTAGCATTTAGGTACTAGTAGAGTGGAACCAAATTGCTGTTTGAAATCCTAACTGTGCTTGGAATATGGAGTACAATTTTCAACACACTAGCAGACTGGTAATACTGTTTGAATTTAGAATTGTATATTTACTGCCATAAATGGGTCTAAATTGATTCAAATGGGTGGGTTTCAGGATGGAAGGACTAGATTGGAGAAGCTCGAGTAGTCTAGCTAAATCCATGGGAACTGTAGTATCAATTGCTGGGGCATTCATTGTGACTTTGTACAAAGGCCCCCCAATTCTGATGACACCCTCACCTTCAAACTTGCCTCATCAACTTCTTCTCTTGCAACAGTCAAACTGGGTCATTGGAGGATTGCTGCTCACAGCTGATTGTGTGATGACTTCTTCGTTTCTTATTTTACAGGTAAAGCCCGTCTAAAACCCTTATAGAAAATGAAAATCAGGGTGTGTCTTTGTTTTCCTTCTCTATTTTATTTATATATTTAGTCTCAAATAGAAGGTGCAAACCACCAATTCTTATGATATTTTTTTTCTTTATTTCCAGGCATCGGTCCTTAAGAAATATCCTGCAGAGCTGGTTGTAGTCTTCTATTACTGCTTCTTTGTGGCAATTCAATCTGCAGTTATCTCTTTGATCGTGGAAAGAGATTTTAGTGTTTGGAGCTTAAAACCTAGTATGAGGTTGATTGCTGTTCTTTACTCAGTAAGCAGACAGAAAAACACCACATTCTTTTGTATACCAGAACTCAAAGATTATTACAGTGGAGAAGTCCTTATATGTGTCCGACTTTCATCATCCTTTTTGCTTTACTTATGGCCCACCAAAATCCAGTTCTTATATTCAGTAGGAAAATGAAATCAATTTTAATGATACCAATCAGTGAGTTGGTGGGTTGTGTGTATCTGATAAAATAAATGAATCCATTAAGGATGATATACCTTTACATAATGATTTTACTTCCTGGATATACATGCTTTCTCTAATATGCACCTTGGTGATTTAACTTTAATCTGTAATAATGTAGGGAGTTTTTGGATCTGCATTCCAAGTGGGCATTTCCACATGGTGCCTGAGCAGGACAGGGCCTGTTTTTGTTTCTATGTTTAAGCCCTTGGGAATTTCCATTGCTGTTGCCATTGGTGTCATCTTCTTAGGAGATACTTTCTATCTTGGAAGGTAGGAGTTCATCAAGTATTCACTTTATGTTTTCTTCTTTCTTTATTTAAATGGTGGTGTATTTTGACTGATATGCTGTTGAACAACCCCTCGTCCCTCCTCCCTCCAACGACCAAAGTTCTTTCTCTCTTTTGAAGAATGTAAAATGGAAATATCAGTCACCATTTTAATTTAATTTTGTGCAGTTTGGTTGGAGCAACTGTAATTGTTATTGGATTCTATTCTGTGATGTGGGGAAAAGCCAAAGAGGAGAAGATGGGTGAGGACAGTGGGGTAAGGAGCTCAGAATCAACCAGCCAGAAGGCCCCTCTGTTGCAAAACAATATTGAAGAGATGTAGAGGTTTTGTATAGTAAATCAAAGCAAAAGGTCCCTCTCTTGCCAAAAAACCATGGGAAATTTCCATTGATGTTGTAAGAGTTCATGTTTTTTTTTTTTGGTAATTAATAAAATGTTCATGTTTAAAGCTACCCTAATATTATTTTCAAAAATTGCGCATTATGGTTGATATGGGCTTGGTTATATTGAAGCATTAGTCACCCTAAGTAATGCAGGACAAGTATTAAAGTATAGCTCATTTCTAATACTTGAGCCCGTCCACATATTTCAGCTATAAGTTAGCATGCCATTAGTTAGAAACTAAACTGAGTCCATTTCTCTTTTTATATGTGAATAAAGTTGTAGAGACTGGAAAATGGTGTGCTGTAAATATTTTGTATTAGGTGAGGGAGGAAAGAACTGGGTGTAGGGAGAAAGAAATGATGTAGGATTACTGGTGGAGGACTAATAATAATTTTTTATATGCAAGAAGGGTCTTTCGAATTACTCAAGGCTCCATTTGGATTAGTTTTGCCTAAAATCACTCTTGGAGCTCAAAATGTCAATTGATCTACAGAAATGGGGTGATAATCGATCTAGACTACTTGAGGGGTGATAGAATATATTGTTTACTGAAGTTGGGCCCCTTAGCTTTTGCCATAATTACTTCTAGCATGAAAATTTTGATATGTGAAAAAATGATTGGGATGTAACTCTAAATAGATATGTGAAGAGATACTTTATGAAAAGTGATTTTAGGCAAAGCTAATCCAAATGGTGTCTAAGCTAAAATCTGTTACTTGTTCCGTTGCCTTGTTCTGCACTTTCCTTTGCAATTACTTCTTCTTCTTCTTCATTTTGTACAACCCTGATTGACTAACCTAACCAGGTTTACTGTTGGCTGTTGCACGCACACTTGCATCGAAAATAAGGACTTGTGATTCTTAGTAGTGACATGCTCTTGAGCTCAAATAAGCTCATCTGTTTCGGGTAAAGAATTGTATGCAGAAATTTAAGCCATGATTATTGTTGTTAAATTAGGGAGAAAGATGCAATCCCCAGTCCCCAACAGTCAAAACGATTGGGCTATGCTTATATTTAAAGTCTCAAACCCATAGCAATTGACAAAATGCTTCCAGCAGCCAGCAGGGTAGGCATTTTCATTATGAACTCAGTTTGGCCACATCATAATTGGACATCCCATGCATGGAAATCTGGAAATTGACAAGAAACCCTGAAATTAATCCATGAATCACTCATATTATTTTTATTTGTTTACTTTTTATCAATCTATCCTTATTCCAATAATTAATACTAAGAATAAATAAATCAATCAATAAATCAATTGATGTACTATCATATATTTGAATCCAATTGCATTCTTCTACATGTAGGAATACATGTTACATGTCACTATGCCAATAGGCCATCAAAGTTCTTATATTATTTCATTATTTGACAGCCCAATTTCTTCTTATGTTTCATTATTTCATCATTTCCAATCGCTTTTTATAATGTTAATGTCAATTTAGACAACAAAACACAAACCAATTTTATCTATTTATTTATTTATAATTCAAACCATAGAAAATCCATATGCTTATCCCAAATTTCTTTAACATTGCCGAATGAGTATGAATGTCTTTATGAAGGCGTGCCCTTCATAGGCTCATAGCAGACGGACTCTCACAATGCTTGAGGTCTTAAGATGATGAACCCAGAGGGATATCATTCTAAGGGCTTAGGTGGACATTAACCGGTCGCATGCTACCACTTAATGTGGTGTATTCTTGTTCGATCAGTGCATTTGTGAATGATGTTTCCATGAATGGGTAAGTTGTTTTACACTACCACATTTTACATATTTTTCTTGCTAGTTTATATGTTCAGCTGAATGGGTAAGTTGTTTTACACTTCTGCTTTTTAATCTATGTTTTATATGTTCACGCTTCCCAATTGTTTGACAAAATGCCTAAGAAAGTATTGGAAGTTGGGCGGTGTTAGGATGCTTGTGCTCAAGTAATGAATGATCGAATTGGAAGTTCAAAACTTATCAAATTGAGTTGGCTTTTGGGACATTTGATATGCTTAAAGAGTGGGTACCGATCAAATGATGGGGGTAAGAGCCTGAAACTTGACTGACGACTGACAATAGGTGTCAGTGTGTCCAACAAGACTTTTATTGTCTTAAACAGAGATCTGAGATGTATTAAACAAAACTCAAATTCAGTACAATACTTGCATGGAGTTTGAACTCCTATACAATCCATATTAAAAAAAAATTACCGTTAAGGGCTTAGATAGCATGCTACATGCTTTGTCTTGCCGATGTTTACACTTGTCTGATTTGAATGGAGTTTGAACTCCTATACAAGAAATCTTGTTGATGGAAGTCTTTGATGTTGTATGCAGCCTGACCACTTGAATTAAGAAAAATTTTCAACTGTCCATCTTCCTCCGCTCTCATAGACATATTTGATTGTCTGAATATGTTGAACCTTCCAAAAATCTTCATTCTGAGCCCGATCTAGTCTCTTCAAGAATCCATAGGGCATGTCCCACAACAGCAGCTCCTGTAGGTTTTTGAGGTGCTCAATGCCCAAGGGCAACACTCGTAACTCCCTGCTTGAGCAAATATCCAGTGCCTTGAGCCCAGTCATTGCGCCTTCTGCCACTGTCACTTGCTTTAGTCGATCCAGTTGATAGATGCCAAGCTTCTTAAGATTGGGATATCCTGTAGAGTCGCAGCACAGTTCCTCCCCATCAAATGCTCCTCGAAGTTCGAGAACAACCAAGTTAGGCAGCTCTTGGAGGGCTTTTAATGGGTCGATGTTTAAGTGAGAATCTTGAAGGACTAACTTAGCAAGGTACCGGAGTGAGGCAATCCATCCAGGCAAAGTTTCTAAACTACACTTCAGATACAGACGCTGAAGAAATTGTGGGGGAGATAACAGGGAGTCCAGTTGAAGAATTTCACGGTTGTTGATAGAAACTACGTACACTGAGGTCAAGTGTTTCATCTTTTCTAAACAAAAACATAGATCCATCCCATTGTCCCTTCTTAGTTTTACAATTCCCAACCTCTTGAGCTGGTTCAGCTTTCCCAACTCTCTCAATGTGTCCTGGTTCACTTCAACACATCCCAACTTTTGTAGGCTTGTTAAACTCCCTATTCCTTTGGGAACTCTCATGCCATGTGTGTCAGCAAAGAAAATTGATGTCTCAAAAATGTATCGATAGCCTTGGAGTAGACGAAGACGTTCCAACTTTGAGATCCCAACAGGAAGGGCTGATACGGGTGTCGATTTAAGATCCAATATTTCTAAGTTCTTGAGCTTGCTTATGGACTCTGGAAGCTCCCTTATCATTGTCCTCCTCAAACTTAAATACCTCAAATGGATCAGTTCAACCAACTCGGGAGGGAATAGAGAAAGAGGTGCAAGTTCTAGGTCCAATACTCTTAATAATCTATAGCTATTAAAGAATGCATGATGAAAGGAAATAGAAGGATGCTCTGATTTAAATACCAACAGAGATCGAAGGCCTGGAATTTTCATGTCTGATGAGAAGTTGTTGCAATTCTCATGGATTGCCATTCGACGGACTTTCTCATTCAGTGTCATGCTTTTTTCGTTCACTACCGTAACAAGGGATTCATCTGAGGATTTCGACTGAATGATTTCTCTCATGAGATCATGAACCCGATAACTTCTAACACTACCAAAATCATTTACCTCAACTGCCTGAATCATGCTTCTACTGACAAGTTCATTAAGGTATTCCTCTGCCACCTCCTCCATTGTGAGACCATGTTTCTCTTCCACAAACCTTTCTGCCACCCACAGTCGAATCAACTTCATTCTTTTGATCAAGTAATCCTCTGGGAAAACACTTAAATATAAGTAACAAGATTTAAGGTAATATGGCAAATCATTGTAACTCAGCAGTAGTATTCTCCCCAAACTTTCAAGGCTGCAATCATTTTTCATCTCTGCTGCAAGGCTGTCATGGACTTTCTTCCATTCCAAAACCATTTTTTTCTTCCTCGACAACAGACCTCCTATTGCTACAATTGCAAGTGGCAGTCCCCCACACTTCTTCAAAATATTTCGAGACATCTCCTCCAGTTCTTCAGGGCAGACGCCATTGTGTTCTCGGAAAGTTTTCATACAAAAGAGGGCCTGGGCCTCTTTGTCTGATAGAGGTTGGAGATGATAGACATGACCAATAGTTTCTATAGATGCAGCTACATCGCTTGAACGTGTTGTGAAAATTATTCTACTGCTACAGTTATAATCAGGGAGTGCAAATTTCAATGCCTCCCAAGCATTGATGCTCCATACATCATCAAAAACAATGACATACCTCTTTTGTTCCAGATGATTTCTGAGCACATCAACTAATTGGAATTGAACCATTGTATCAATTCCTTCACGAGCTGGCTCTTTTGTTGCCTCCAGGAAGCCTTTCAGTGCAGCCCGCAACAGCTCCACCGGCGTAAAAGACTTGGAAACAGTGATCCAAGCATGACAGTCAAAGCATCTCTTGACAGGTTGGCTATCAAAAACTTTCTTTACCAAAGTTGTTTTGCCTAAGCCACCCATCCCCACCACAGAGATTGCAGTGAGCTTCTGTTCTCCCTCTACCAGCCATTTAATTAGTAAACTTTTAGGCTTCTCAATTCCCACAATATCTGCTTCATCAAGGTAAAGAGAAGCTAGACGGGGATCATGCCGTGTCCACGAGGTAGCATCAGAGCTTGTCCCTTCATCTATCTTATTGAAAGAAAATGTATTTCTTCTCTCTGAAATGGATTTAACCCTCTCCTCAATATTCTGAATCTGGACAGCCAACCGGTGCCTTGCTTTTAACTGGTGGATGTACCGATAGAAATTGTGAAGAGAATGGGTGAAACCACGTTGGCGTGGCGATGATGACAAGCGAAACAAGAACTCCTCAAGAACATCCTCTGTGTCACAAGCCACTTCTCTCACTTGCTTCACCCAAGTTTTCACTCCATGATCACTCTCAGATCTTGCTTCTGCATCTCGCAAAAAGGATTTCATGCTCTCCAGATCATCCCGTAGTTTGTCAACACCCCCACGAACTCCACCGAGCAGTCGGGCTTCTTCTGTCAGGAGAGAAGCCAATTTCCCCAACACAATCTGCACCGCTATCATGGCCATGTTTTCCTTAATTTCTCCTATGCTATCACCAATCTTCTCTCTCTCTCTCTCTCTCTCTCTGTGTGAGTCCCAGCCTTCTGTGACAATTCACTCTTAATTTCCTTGTTAGAAGCGTAAGAGAACCATTGACCACTTCTTGCCAGCAATTCCATTGTCCACTTGTATTTGTTTAGAGGGCTAAACGCGGCAGAAGTACGTCTCAACTCGAGCATTCAATTGTAGGCGAATATTTTGACTTCCAACACTCCACCATCTTTCAAACAAGAATAAGTCTACGCTTAAACAATGTAATTTGGTAGACTTTGTGCCAAAAATAAAGAAAAGAAAATTGAAGAAGTCGTTTCCGCAGCTTTGCCTCCCTTTCTATTGCGATTAGGATTTAGGAGTGAAGGCACATCACACATGCCTTGGATTTATGGAGGCAGTAAATATACAATGGGTAGCCGTAGATCATCGCACAGCTGGTTGGGTTGCGGCCAAAATAAACAAGCAAACATTGTGATATCCTTTTAGATGCTAAATAAAATTGGTTGTCACGGCCAATGTACACTCAAATCTCTAGTTTAGCAGGATTGCTGATTAATAATGCTGATGAGTTGCAATGCCATTTGGTGGAACTAGTACACAAATATTACCTTAATATTTATAATAGATTTGTGAAAAAATGAAGTACAGCAGTTGAAGTGTGGACTAGGCCGCTCTCTTTAAGACGGTTCGTACTACTACGGATCATATTTGATGCAGTAGTTCACAAGGACACCCCCTTTAGGATATAACAATCCAGTCACTCACTGTTAATTTCTCAAAGTGTGTACTACTAAGAGAAATATGGAAGCTCCACACAACACCTTACTTTGCCCAGTAAACTCATAAAAAGAAACTCAAAAAGAATGATAAACACTCATAGAGAAAGAGAAGAGAGGATGGATGGATGGGTATATCAATGTGTCAAATAGCTTGGAATAGCACTCTATATATATACTCGTAATTACATATGATGATAGAATTTATATTTCATCATAATATCAAATTGTGGTTATTATGTAAGTTACTCAAAATATTAAATAGAGATATGACCATTGTGATGAATGATAGTTAAAATTTTATTGTCACAATTAATTCCATTTTTCAAATATTGGTAAAGTCATCACCCACTTTACTCTAGTTAGCTCTTAATTCAATTTGTGGCAAACCCCCCTGGAATGGGAGGAGTTGAACCCACAACTCGAGCTTCTTAAGGTTTATGCACCAAGACCAGCTGTTTTATAATGTTAATGCCAATTTAGACACCAACCCAAACCACCTTTTTTTTTTCAGTCAAACCACAGAAAATTTATGCCTATCCCAAGTTACCCTCAACACTACTAAAGGAGTATTATTGTACTTCCATATTTTTTAATTCCAAAGGTTTTCTTTGAAAATGATGATACATATGCATTGTTAATGTATATATACTATTTACTATTTACTATTTACCATCTAGTGTATAGATATACCGTATATTGTCCATTGCCTATATAAGGCTCCTTTGTACATTGAAACATTAACACAATCAATACAGAGTTTTATACTTTTCTCTTAACATGGTATCAGAGCCGAATACCTAGGAAACCTCGCCCACCGAACCTTGCCTGCCACCACCACAGTGCCCCGCCGCCGAACCCTGTCGTCGGAACCTCAAATCCGCCGGAAAACCGTACCGTCCGAATCTCAAACCTATCCAAGTTAAAAATCACGATCTTCCAGTAACCAAAATCAGCCAACCTACCACTCAAAATACTTGTTTTTGTCCGATCTTCAAAACCCAACCGGAAACACCCAAAAATACCTCGGGACGCGCTCTCACGCGCCACCTCCATCGGCCGCGCGTCAGATCTACTCTCAGCGGCCGGTTCAAGCGGACTCACGCGCTCGCTTCACGCGCCCCGCCTAATCACCGTGTTGCTGACGTCAACCCTACCCGCCACGTCACCGAACCGAACCGACCCAGATCCGACCCTGACCAAGTAAGCCAAGTCAGCAACCCGACCCGACCCAGTTTTGACCCAGCCCATATCCGACCTGTTGACCCGACCCATATCCAACTCGTTGACCCGACCCAATATCCGACCCGGTAAACCCATTGACCGTTGACCGCCACGTCAGCATCTGTTGCCACGTCAGTCCTTCACTGCCACGTCACCAAGTTGACCAAGCCGCTGCCACGTGTCATCACTCAGTGTTGCACCGCCACATCAGCATCTGTTGCCACGTCAGCCCTTCACTGCCACGTCACCAAGTTGACCAAGCTGCTGCCACATCAGCCTGCCACGTGTCATCACTCAGTGTTGCCACGTGTCAGCGCCTCATTCTGCCACGTGTCAGCACCCCTTGTGCCGCGTGTCAGCCCGGAAAACCCCTTTCCCCCTAATTTCGACGTCCTAAATCCGTTTTTGGGCTCCGTTTTACGATATTCTGCTTCTACACTGCACTTTTCAGCCTGTTCGGTCGCTTTTCGGGCCGGATCGCCATTTTTCAGACACAGTCCTTCTTACAGTTTTTCGGCCTCCTGATTCCATTTTTGGACTCCATTTTTCGAGATACTGCTTCTATAGCTGAGTTTTGAGCATCATGGCCACCTCCAGGTACCCTGTGCATGCTTCTTATTCTGCCACTGCCACTGCCTCTGCCACAGAGACTTTCTCTGCTCGAGATCCTCATTCACCTATTACCATTGCTGATCTTGAATCTTTTCTCAAGAAGGTTGTCTCATATTCTGGTACTTCCTTCTCTCATGCTCTCTCTGCTACTACGACAGGTAACTCCTCTTGGTTCTTTGATTCTGCATGTAGCAATCATATGACCTCTGATCCTACTATTTTCTCTACCCAACATTCTTCTTCTCATATTCCACCCATTCATACTGCCGATGGTTCCCACATGCAAGTAAGCCATACAGGACAAGTTTATCACTCTCATATATCTCTTTCTGATACATATCTCATACCCAAACTCACTCTTAATCTTATTTCTGTGGGTCAACTTTGTGACATGGGTCTTACTGTTACTTTCTCTCGTTCTGGTTGTATTGTGCAGGATCCTCAGACCGGACAGACTCTTGGGACTGGTCGTAAAGTTGGTCGCCTGTTTGAGCTCATCAATCTTCACACCTCTTCTCCAGCTCCTCAGATTGCTGCTCCAGCTCCTTTTACTTCCTCACTCCATTTATAGCACTCTCGTCTTGGGCATATATCGGTTGGTCGTTTACGGTCTTTAATTTCTAGTGGCTCTTTAGGTTCTGTTAGTCATGACCATTTAGACTGTTTATCTTGCCAACTTGCAAAACAACCTGCCTTACCATTTCCTCATAGTACTTCTATTTCTTCCGCACCTTTTGATTTAGTTCACTCTGATATTTGGGGTCCTTCTCCTGTTCCGACCATGGGGGGATCAAAATACTTTGTGATCTTTATCGATGACTATTCTCGCTACACTTGGCTATATCTCATGCGTAATCGCTCTGAACTTAAACAGTTTTATTATGATTTTGCACAAATGATCAAAACTCAATTTTCTTGTCCTATCAAAGTCTTTCGTGCAGATAATGCCATGGAGTATCGAGACTCATATTTTCTCACTTTTCTTCGTACTAATGGCACTATTCCCCATCGCTCTTGCCCTGGCACCTCTCAACAAAATGGGCGTGCTGAACGTAAATATCGACATCTCTTGGATACAGTTCGAGCACTTCTCATTTCTTCTTCTTGTCCTGAGAATTTCTGGGGAGAAGCCGTCCTAACTGCTGCGTATACAATCAATCGTGTTCCTTCTTCTGTCATTGGTAATATTTCTCCTTATGAGCGTCTATATGGTCATTCTCCGTCTTATAATCATCTCAGGGTTTTTGGGTGTGCTTGTTTTGTTCTTCTACAACCTCATGAGCGTACTAAGTTGGAACCTCGCTCTCGTCTCTGTTACTTCTTGGGCTATGGTATAGAACATAAAGGTTATAGGTGTTGGGATCCCATCTCCAAACGTCTTCGTGTCTCTCGTCATGTTGTATTCTGGGAGCACAAAATGTTTTCATCACTCTCCAAATTCCACTTACCTGTTCCTCACACAGTCTTTCTTTACTAATTCCTCAATTCCATTATTTCCTGATGATGCTGATACAGGTCTCGAACTTTCTACGGATGCTCCTGAGGTGCCTCTTTTGTCTACGGATCCTGCCACCGTACCACTCTCCGCCACTACTGATGTCCTTCCTGCCCCTGATCCTGCTCCTGTCTCAGACTCCACCATTGACCATGCCTCCACTTCTGACACTGTCCTTGATCCACCCATTCGTCGGTCTACTCGGGTAAGGGAACCATCTATCCTTCTTCGTGATTTTCATTGTTTTTCCACTATTCTCTCTCATCATGAACTGCAGACCTATCATGAGGCTCGTTCTAATCCTCTGTGGCAACAAACAATGGCTGAAGAATTACAGGCTTTTCATACCACTCATACTTGGGATTTGGTTGACCTTCCTCGTGGAAAATCAATTGTGGGTTGTAAATGGGTTTACAAAATCAAGACCCGTTCTGATGGTTCAATCGAGCGTTACAAAGCTTGTCTGGTAGCCAAGGGCTTTACTCAGGAACATGGCATTGATTATGAAGAGACTTTTGCCCCCGTTGCTCGTATTACTTCTGTCCGCAGTTTACTTGCTATTGCTGCTGTTCAAAAATGGAACCTATACCAGATGGATGTCAAAAATGCCTTTTTCAATGGTGATCTTTCTGAAGAAGTTTACATGCAGCCTCCACCTGGGTATGATCATCCTCCAAATAAGGTCTGTCGACTTCGTCGAGCATTATATGGACTGAAACAAGCTCCTCGGGCATGGTTTGCCAAGTTCAGTTCTGTTATTGGGGATTTTGGCTTTATCTCTTGTCCGTATGATTCTGCTCTCTTCATTCGTCAGACAGCCACCGGCACTACTCTTCTTCTGCTCTATGTTGATGATATAATTATTACTGGCAATGACCTTAGTGGCATTTCTGCACTCAAATCCTTTCTTCATCAGCATTTCGAGATGAAAGATCTTGGTTCTCTCAGTTATTTTCTCGGTCTTGAGATATCATCTGACTCCCATGGTTACTATCTATCACAAGCCAAGTATGCTTCAGATCTTTTCACTCGTGCTGGACTCACAGATGCCAAGACAGTCTCTTCTCCTCTTGAAACCAATGCCAGACTTACTCCTCTTGATGGTACCTTACTGCCTGATGCCACACTCTATCGTCAGTTGGTTGGCAGTCTTATCTATCTCACAGTCACTCGCCCGGATATTGCCTATGTTGTTCACATTGTCAGCCAGTTCATGTCAGCTCCTCGCTCCACTCATTTTGCAGCCGTTCTTCGTATTCTTCGTTATATAAAGGGCACTCTCTTTCATGGTCTTCACTTTTCTGCCACTTCTTCTCTAGAGTTGCGAGCTTACACAGATGCTGACTGGGCTGGTGACCCTACTGATCGTCGGTCTACTACTGGTTTTTGCTTCTTTCTCGGTGACTCTCTTATCTCCTGGCGTAATAAAAAGCAAACCATCGTTGCCAGGTCCAGTACCGAAGCCGAATACTGTGCTCTTGCTGATACTACCCAAGAACTTCTATGGCTTCGCTGGCTACTCGAAGCTATGGGTGTCCCTCATTCTTCTGCCACTCCTATTTACTGTGACAACCGAAGTGCCATTCAAATTGCACACAATGATGTATTTCATGATCGCACCAAGCATATCGAGATTGATTGCCACTTTGTTCGTCATCATATTGGCCAAGGCACTGTCCGCCTTCTTTCTGTCTCATCTATTAAGCAAACTGCTGATCTCTTCACCAAGGCTCATCCTCCCGGTCGCTTTACAGATTTAGTTTCCAAACTCAAGTTGGTTTCTCTTCACCCACCTTGAGTTTGAGGGGGGATGTTAATGTATATATACTATTTACTATTTACTATTTACCATATAGTGTATAGATATACCGTATATTGTCCATTGCCTATATAAGGCTCCTTTGTACATTGAAACATTAACACAATCAATACAGAGTTTTATACTTTTCTCTCAACATGCATATTGCAAGACACAATCGATTACTTCATATCCGATTTTTAGTAGAAGCTCCAAAACCTTACCAATTATAACATCAAAAGTGTTGTAAAAGTCACTGGCACATCTTGCAGCCTATTATGGAACAACTTTTGGGTTCAGTTTGTATTAGTTTTTCTTAAAATTATTTTTGGAGCTCAAAATTCCATTTGATATAAATGATGAGGTGATAACCACTTCTAGACGACTTGAGGAGTGATAGGATGGTTGGCATAACTTTTATACTAAAATTTATACTAAAATTGATTGTGATAAAAGTTAGGGTCCCAACTTTTGGCATAATTACCTATACAGACATGCTACTATTAGATGCACCTGATGTAACTTGCATAAATTGACTTGCTTTAGCCTTTAGGGTCACTTCCATCACATATTTTGGAAAAGTAATTGTTGGATTAGATACTTCTCTTATGAATATCGTGTCTATCAAAAATCACAGTGATCCATCAGTCGGTTTCTGAAATAATTGGCTGAAAAAATGGTGACATTTTGAAAAACAAAAATATCACAGTTTTTGGCAGCGAAATTTTTTAAAAATCGACCGTTGGATCATTATAATTTTTGGCAGACTTGACATTCATGAGAGGGGTATCCAATCCAACGGTCACTTTTTCAAAATATATAATGGAAGTGACCTTAAATTAAATTACCTGATATAAATTGCATCGGGTGAGCATGATATTAGCATGTCTGAACTGTGAAAATTTTAAAATATGAAGACAGCTTTGAGTATAATTATACAGAGATGCATGGAGGGATTGTTTTTAAAACAAAAGCTAACACGGCCTTAATCTGAAAGGAGGGGTTGTCCTGGCCCCTTGGCGAGCGATGAGGTTCTTCTTATAATAATTGCTGTCAAATTGGTTATTGGTTTGGTTTTCAACCGGCGCTAATGATAAAATGACAATTGTGTGATGAAAAACTGAAAATTAAAAAATGAGAGAGCTGGTGACAAAAGCCATGAAGGCACTCTCCACAGGCTCATAACAGACGGACTCACAGAATGCTGAGGATGAAAGGGCCCAGATGGTCATTGACCTGTCATATGCTAGCACATAATGTGGTGTATTCTTGTTCGATCAGTGTGTTTGCCATGATTTCCCTCTGGAGTTCTCGCAGAAGCACCCTTCTTACAGACAAACTCTAGCTTTACCAGCTTAATGGGTAACTTGTTTAACACTTCTGCATTTTACATCTTGTTCCTATAACTTTGTATACACTTTAATCTATGTTTTATATATTTACGCTTCCCAACTGTTTGACAAAATGCCTAAGAAAGTATTGGAAGTTGGGGGTGTTTGGATGCTTGTGCTTAAGTAATGAATGATCCAATTGAAAGTTCAAAACTTATAAAATTGAGTTGGCTTTTGGGGCATTTGATACACTTAAAAGAGTTCGGACTTCAGGGCACCCAACAAATGATGGGTTAAGAGCCTGAAACTTGACTGACTCACAATAGGTGTCAGTGTGTACAAAAAGACTTTTGTTATCTTAAGTAGAGATCTGTGATGTATTAAACAAAACTCAACTTTAGTATAGAACTTATATCAACTCCTATAGAAACCATATTCAAAAAATTTCCTAATGGGAGATTAGATAGCATGCTGTGTTTTGCTGATGTTTCCGCTTGTCTGATTTGAATGGCTGTCAGTTTCGTTTTCACTTGATGTACTTCAGGAGGTTTCCTGGGTCCATGACAGTAGAAAGTGCCAGTTAAATTCATTGAAGAAGTCTCGGGTATTTTAGAAGAAAGATTTCACTTAATATTTAGTGTTACTCTAAAATGGCATGGGCGATGGATGTCTAAGATAAACCTCAGTGAGATAAGAGGGTGAAATGTAAATTTTAATTTTTCAATTTGTTAATAGATGCAATAAAGACTAGAACGAAGCAAAACAGAATAAGTTTCTCTCCTTTTAAAGAGATTAAAGGTGTACTCAAGAGGGAGAGAGAAAGGGTGGGGGGAGAGAACTTGTTACACATAAAGATAATAACTTGTAGGTAAATTATTTAAGGGTGCTCTTGGAGAGTTAGCTTGATGGTAGTTTACATGAAGCAAATGGTGATGTCCATTTAGGGTATTTATGTGAGAGAAGTGCTATACTGAGGGTGCCATTATGTGTGGACGCAATATGGACGGTACATACTGTCTGAAAATTTCATCCTAAATATTCTTGCTTGAAGTATAAAGCACAAGATGTTGTACTTTTGTTGGCAAGTATTGCTGCCTAGAATCATATGTACAAATGAAATCTTGCATGAATATTTTGCAAAAGGTTGTCCCTCATAGATAGGTCAGGGACAGTTTTTGGGTATCTTGATCTGAATTAGCAAATTTAAGGGAGATTTCACCACATCCATATGAACCTTTGAGGGCACCTTCAATGGGGGTTTTATATATTTTGCATCAGATCTCAATGAAGAATTATGTCAAAACAAGCAGAATTAAAGAAGGAACAAAGAATTACAGTTTGTTTACATACCTTGGTGACATACAAGAAACCATGCTCATGGAAGCCTTTATACTGCCCGATCGACCACTTGGAATCATGAAATAGTTTCAACGGCCTGTCTTCTGCTTCTCTAATAGAGGCGCTTGATTGTTTGAATGTGTTCAATCTTCCAGAAATCTTCACCATCGGATTGCTCTATGCTGTCAAAGACTGTAGAAGGAATACACCGCAGCAGCAGATCTTGTAACTTCTTGAGGTGCTCAATGCCCAAAGGCAACATTTCTAGTTTAGGACAAAACACAATATTTAGCTCCCTTAGCTCAGGCATTGCTCCTTCTTCCATTCTTATGCACTTTAATCCCTCCAATTGAAAAAGCGTTAGCTTCTTAAGCCTTGGATAACCTCTAGCTTCGCAGCATAATTCCTCACCATCATAAGCTTGCCGGAGTTCAAGCACCACCATGCTAGGCAACTCCTGGAGCGCTTTAAGTGGGTCATCCTTTAAGTGAGAATACTGAAGGACTAATTTGACAAGGTATTGGAGTGAAGCAATCCATGGAGGCAGAGTTGATAAACTGCATTTGAGATACAAGCGTTGAAGAAATTGTGGAGGAGATAATAGAGAGTTCAGTTGTAGCAATTCATTGGTGCCTATTGATACCATATAGAGAGCAGTAAGGTGTTTCATTTTCTGTAAAGAAGAACATAGCTCAATCCCATCTTCTCCTCTTAGTTTTATAATGCCCAACCTTCTCAGCTGGGTTAGCTTTCCCAACTCTCTCACTATTTTACTGTCACCATTTACTTCAATACTTCCCAGTTTCTGTAGACTTGTTAATCTTCCTATTCTTGCTGGAACTCTCATTCCACACATATCGGGGAAGACTATCGATGATTCAAAACGATAATGATAATTACGGAGCTGGCAGAGATGTTTCGACTGTAAGATGCCAACGGGCAGAGATGATACTAGACTTCTTTTGAGATCCAATATCTCCAAGTTCTTGAGCTTTCCTATGGATTCTGGAATCTTGCTTATCAGTGTCCCCCTTAAGCTTAAATATCTTAATTGAATCAAGTGAACCAGCTCAGGAGGGAATTCAGAAAGAGGTGCAAATTCTAGCTCCAGTACTCTTAGTAATCTAAAACCATAAAAGAATGCATTCCCCAATGAAGTATCGGACCCTGCTGGTATAAATACCAATAGAGACCGAAGGTAAGGAAATTTCATGTCTGATGGAAAGCCCTCACAACTGTCATGGATTGACAGGCGACAAATTTTCTCATTTAGTGTCATGCTTCTCTCATTTACAATCATAACAAGTGATTCATCCTTGGATTTTGATTGAATGATTTCTCGCATAAGATCATGAACCCGACAAGTCCTAATTCTATTGAAATAATCCATTTCCACAACTTGAATCATACTCCTGCTGACAAGCTCATTGAGGTATTCCTCTGCAATCTCCTCCATTGTGAGGCCTGGCTTCTCTTCCACAAATTTTTCAACTACCCAGAGTCGGATCAACTTCATTCTTTTGATCAAGTAATCCTCTGGAAAAACACTTAGATACAAGTAACAAGATTTAAGGTAGTATGGTAAATCATTGTAACTTAGCAGAAGTATTTTCCCCAAGCTTTCAAGGTTGTAATCTTCCTTCATCTCTGCTGCAAAGCTGTCATGGACTTTCTTCCATTCCAAAACATTATTATTCTTCTTTGAAAACAGACCACCTATTGCTACAATTGCAAGTGGCAATCCCCCGCATTTCTTCAAAATATTTCGAGACATCTCCTCCAATTCTACAGGACAGACACCCTGATGTTCCCCTCGGAAGGTTTTCATACAAAAGAGGGCCCAAGCCTCTTTCTCTGCTAGAGGTTGGAGATAGTAGACATAACCATTAGTATCTATAGATGCAGCTACATCATTTGAACACGTTGTGAAAATTATTCTGCTCCAACAGTTATAATCGGGGAGTGCATATTTCACTGCTTCCCATGCATCTATGCTCCATACATCATCGAAAACAATGACATACCTCTTTTGTTGCAGATGATTCCTGAGCGCATCAACTAATTGGAAGTCACCCATGGTATCTATTCCTTCATGAGCTGGTTCTTTTGTTGCCTCCAAGAAGCCTTTCAGTACAGCCCGCAAGAGCTCCACCATCGTAAAAGACTGGAGACAGTTACCCAGGCATGACAATCAAAGCTTATCTTAACAGGTTGGCTATCAAAAACTTTATTTACCAAAGTTGTTTTGCCCAAGCCACCCATCCCCACCACTGAAATTGTAGCGAGGTTCTGGTCTCCCTCTACTAGCCATTTAATTAATAAACTTTTAGGCTTCTCAATTTCCACAGTATCAGCTTCATCAATGTAAAGCGAAGCCAATTGGGGATAATATCGTCTCCCCAAGGTAACATCAGAGCTTGTTGCTTCATCTACCTTATTCAAAGAAAAGGCATTTCTTCTCTCTGAAATGGCTTTAACCCTCTTCTTAATTTGCTGTATCTGGACAGCTAATTGATGCCTTGCTTTTAATCGCTGGATGAATTTATAGGAATTGCGAAGAGAATGGATGAAACCATGCTGGCGAGGCAATGAAAAGCGAAACGAGAACTCCTCCAAAACATCTTCCGTGTCATAAGCCACATCTCTCACTTGCTTCACCCAAGTTTTCACTCCATGATCACTCTCAGATCTTGCTTCTGCATCTCGCAAAAAAGATTGACCTCTTGTTGTAGTGGTTGGAGAGAAGGATAATGGGGTAAATGCCACGTCTCAAACCAACCATTCAAATGTAGACATACCTCCTAACTTATAATAAATACCACACTGATCTTTCAAAGAAGAATTATTTTGCAAGG